>LBLO01000917.1:0-13894 GCA_004354395.1 Chondrostereum purpureum | reverse complement strand
CCCCTCCTCAACAGCAACAGCAACCGCCTCCCCTGCAGCAAGCGCAACAACAGAGGAAGAAGACGAGACGACCGAGGCGGTCGAGGGATGACGGTACCTCTTCAGAGAGTAAGTCGTGGGCAAAGGGATCTCCGGAGCCGCTTAGTTCGGGAGGTTCCTCGAGAAGTGTGCAGCCTTCACCGACAAGTGCATCGGCACATCCCCCATCGAGAGTCGTGGACGAGGACTACGATGAAGGTGTCGCGGAGACATTAATCGGACTGTCGACTTCTGGCTATCGTAGCCAGCCACAAATCACGACAGGCCCTGGGATGCATATGCCTCAGCAGCGTCTCAATGGTTCGCACTCGCCCACCATTTCGAGTGGAGGTAGCAGGCATAGTCCCCGTCACAGAGACTCCGTGAGCTCGACGAGGAGCGGGCGAACGTCCCCCCCTCCACCCCAGCCTTCGAATGGCATGAAGAGGCAGCTGAGCCCTGCTCCTGATGAGATGTCTGACTCGAAGCGATCGAAGATTGAGGGTGGGGGTGGGATGAGACGCCCATCTTCTGCTGCTGGTGGGCATATTCCTTCGTCGCGGCCGTCGCCCATACCCTTCCGCACTCAGCCTCCTGCTGACTACCCTCCTNGCGTCGCCGCCGCACCTTCCGCTTCCCCCTCATCCGCGCCCAGTGGGTCTTTCTGCCGTCAATAATGAACGTGGCGTCAACTTGCCTCCTATTGCGACTCTTTCCCCTCCTCGTGACCAGGCTTCCCGTTCCTCACCACCGTCGCAACGACAAGAACAGCAAGATGAGCGCATGCATGTCGACTCTACCCGCCCTCCTTCTGTCGTGAATGGCAATAGCAGGGACAGGTCGATGTCCCCANCCTCAACAAGCAGCAAGGGGAAGCTCAGCGACATGATGAACCCAAGCCCCCCGAAGTCACCACCTGTGGTAAAGAGTAACGCGATGGAGGTTGTATGATTTTTATGATTTATGCCCCTATGCTTTTCACGATTCAATTCATTTTATCTCACATCCCTCGCCCCCTTCTGTTGTTTCTTGCACTTTCGCTCTTCCCCCTCGCATTGCATCGTTTTTATCGCATCTCTCTCGTGTTGGATATTGAATTGAATAAATAGTATTACTAGTAGTAAGTGATTATAAGTTTTATTAGATTGTATCCATATATGTTCTTGTTCTGTCATTTACCGTGAATTCACACGCTCACCGTTGTCTGTGTGTACCTTGTGTGAAGTGTGTGCTCAAGCATTGGGACCAGGGAGTTGCCGCGCCTGTTCTAACTTCCATCATAACAGAAAAATCTTCTGTGAAGTCTACGGGTACGGAGCCGTTTTCTAGATTGCCTATGCTACACGCGGAGAAATACTGACAGGACTTCAAGATGCCCCATGTAGATTAGAACCTTGCTTGGAGTTCTGAGATCGTGGGCAACTGGCTCCTGGTGGTAATACTCATGCTCCGTCAGCCGAAGGGCTTCCAATTTTCTTAGGACTTGCTGTTCCCGGCATGCGAAAGAAGGTCGAAGATGACGTGACTGAATAATTGACGGGGTACAAGAAGGGACAAGACCCTGCGGAGAAATTGGTTATTATAATACACGGCACTCCGTGCCTGCATTGCTCGAAGTCGGAGGCTATTGGCACGAACATCTTGCGTTTTAGCAGATGATGGATCATCAAGGGAGAATTCGAATCTCCACAGATGTCGGAGGAAAATCTGAAAGTCTCTCTATCTTTATGAAGCGCAACGCCTCCTCCTCCGAANCCCCACCGTTCACAGCTGACCTTCAAATAAGGGGTAAACTCATCTCTACGAACAATAACATGTGCTTCAATGTANCACCATTAATAGGGATAAGGATACCCCTGCCACCCGGAAGATGCACACCAGAGAAACTGATAGGATTCTCTACAAACACGCCGATCTACTAGCACTAATAGGAAATGGTTAGCTTCCCTAGAAGAAGAAAAATACACAAGAAGATACCATCAGATCCTATGATACTCTTCTTCAGCGACTTTTTATCCTATATCCGAAGCAGAAGGAGCCACCAGAAAGGGAAACGACAGGGTATTATAGGGCGGTAGAGATTCTCACATGCGTGGCATTTTCTTTTGGAGAAGAATCAGAGTCAGAGTCACCCCCATAGGAGACAAGACCTGTAACGTAGAGATTTAGTTGGATACGATAAGATGGAGGGAATAAAGACGCACCGCGCATCATGGTGGTTAACAGTAAAGATGGAATGTGGCTGTGCTGTTGGCGTGGGTGAAAACATATGCTGAGGCGCCAGGCCTCCTTGATAGAGCCTTCATTCTACGGTTAAAAATTGATATAGAGTCTAGAACAAGCTTATATTAAATCTGAAAAGCTAATGCTGATTTTTGGCTTTGTATTTCTCAGGATTGTGAGGATTTGATTCAAGCGCCACAATGAACGTGTGCTTCAAGGTTACAGACCGTGTCTTCTTCGCTCTGATCAGTATTATTACACTATGAGTTATGTATAGCTATGTTTTCTTCCTCGTCAATTTTCTACGCCGTATTTCTCCTGAATAATTTTGAACCCAATGCATTAAAGATTATTGCAGTCGTTCATCAAATGCTAATGAGCTTACCATACCCTATAACTGAAATCTATACCTATGTATTGAGGCTCAGCAATGTAACACGAACAACTCCTACCTATATAAAGCCTCCAGTGAACGGAAATTCGGTGGATAYTGTAAACGCAGCGAGTGGCGACGCCACGGATAAATATACATCAACTTCCGCCACGCGACGCCATTTCCGTCTTCCCACACACCATCATCTATAATCATGCCGGACTTCATTCCGCTCCAACATCCGCCGTTATCCCTTCTACCACCATGAAAGCATACTACTATGATAATATTCCAGGCGACCAACGTCTACCGCATGATTGCAATCCGTCCAAACTTGTCTCTCGGGAACATTTGCAATCCTTAGGGGTCGATATCCTCAACGTTCCCGTTCAGGATGGCTATGAAATTAGATTGGATGAGCTGGCGAAGGAAAGATATTATAAAAATCGGGATATCATTCATGTTTCGAAGGAAGGTTTGGGTGAGGTATGTCCTGCCAACTTTGCTAGAAATGGACGACGTCTCATTGGTCACTGGTTTCATTAGAAATACGATGAAATGCTGAAGGGATTCTTCAATGAGTATGTGATGATATCTTTACAGTCTAACTATCTACTTATTAATGGTAGGCATATCCACGAAGACGAAGAAGTTCGATATATACTTGAAGGAAGCGGGTACTTTGACGTCCGAGGTACATCCCAATGCTGTTTACCNCTCTAAGCTGTAACTCATTAATTTTGGTTGTTAGAGACTCCGTCGGACGCATGGATCCGTATAGCAATGACACCGGGAGACTTGCTCATTCTCCCAGCTGGAATCTATCACCGCTTCACATTAGATGAAGGTAACAATATCAAATCAGTCCGACTCTTCAAGGTATACATTTCTGGAACCACTCGCAGAGAATTCGGCTGACCACCATACCATTAGGACGCGCCGAAATGGATCCCTCACAATAGAAGTCCGGAGACAGATGCGAATCCAGTTCGAGTGGGATATCTATCAAGTATATGAATCACCGCCTAAATGTGAATACAAAGAAATGTAATGCATAATCAAAGCGCTCTTCTCCAGTCTGGATGTACTTTCCCACTTCCTATGAACCTGTGAACAAGCATACGTCGACGGCAGGGCGTTATCTGCGGACGACATCCGATTCATAATTTCGACAGCTCTATGTTACGCCCCCCATTGTCGATCGGAATGTTCCCCGTATCGGGTTTCTTACAGATAACTAGCATCTGGCGTTATCGAAGGCACGAGAGTGCGGGCTGGGTATCTCGGATTCCCACCATCTTAATAACAAGCGCGGGAGAACTGCAAAGAACAGAAGCGGAATCGCCGTTCAAACGGTGTCTCGGTTTGTATTCATTTCCCTGGTGATCGATTCCTGTATTCCAAGCGCTGCTTGTGATTTCTTTCTCGGTAGCCGCTGCACAGTCTGAAAGCGAATCTCCCTATCTAGTAACATCGGACGACAAATAACATACGAAACACTGAATTGATACCAACATACTACAACATATTCAGATCTTGGGTTGCCCTTTTCTTCACATCGTCGTTCCCTTCAGCACGTCCAACAAATCCTTCAAAAATCCATCAATGAAACCTTGCATATCCCAATCCCGGTCCAACACCAATTCTTCTGCCAAATTCCCTCGTGACATCCACACGCATGTGTCCGCTTCTACTCCCTCCTCATCGTCATCCCCGATAGTGACAATCACGCGCTGAAGAGCCTGGTCAAGATGCATGCTCTCCAGATCATGTATCTTCGTTCGCTGGGCTACCTCAGATGGGTGGATGAGCATGCCAGATACCGATGAGGATGAAGATGGAGTGATAGAGGGATATCCTTTCCCCTTGACTTCGTGCCTGGCATAACCGCGCAGCTCCGCTTTCTGCATCATCTTCTCGTACACGGCGCTAGGGAGGGNTCGCAACCGAGTGTCCATGCGAGGAACGCTGGTGCACAGAGAGGGCCGTAGACGAATATCGGACGGGGAGGCTGCTGTCAACGGGGGATGAGGAAGGAAGATAGAAAGAGCAAGTGAGTGAACGTACCTCTGAAATGGATAATTTGCTGCTGGACGTGTATTGCACAGACGAGGTCAACGTTGAATCGGAAAGCGCGCCCTCGTCTTCCTCTTCAGGAACGTGCCAAGCTGAACGTTTCTCGTCCATTGGCGACCATTCCTCCCATACTGATCTCTTTCCTTCGATAGGGGACCATAGGAGTGACGACTGCATGCTGCGTGTGCGGTGGAGGTAAAAGGGCTGCTGGTGGTAATGAGGAAAAAGAACACTTGCACTTCTCGTGAGCGTTATATACGCATTCAGGAAGCGACGACGGAATTGAAATATATATATATATATTCACTGCCTCACAACATAACGGAATGCCGGCAGAAACCACCAAGGATCCAGAATGTAGTGAATCCAAGGAGAGAACCATGGAAGTTTGAACATTGTCACACGCCCATCCGCGTCCGCTTCTAGTTCTGAGTGATACGTGCGGCGTCTAGTACAATCTTGGGAAACTGCACTTTGTCTTTCCAAGCGTGAATCTTATCTGTCCTGCTCAATATATTTGACTGCGGATTCGCGTTTCCACGCAGAGTATATCGCATTCGCAGGGTGCGCTGTACGCACTCACTTGTGGGTGTTTGATATTTCGAAACAATCGGTATGGATGATCAGCCAGTTTGAGTACTTACACGAACGGCGGGACAGCGTACTTACACGCGGTGGGTGGCGGTGCTGATGATTTCTCACCCGTTGCTTCAATCTTCTACGGAATGAATTTCTGAACAGTGAACTGGAACACCGTCAAGGTTCCAGTGGTGAGCAGTTTATTTTTGGCTTACAGCTCGATTATCCCAAGCTCTGCGAGGTGCCTTATACCTCATATGCGCTTCCAGAGTATCGTCTATACTCCTTGTTTTTTGCTGAGCCAACAATTAAAGGCCACCAGAAGATCTCACACGTGTGAGATCAAGACTGTACATATATGATATTCATATTGTGACAATAAAGGAGAAGTTTCTCCCCCCCACTGCTCTTCAACCGCCCAGGACTTCAAGCAAAGTGTCCAGTGTTTCCTCTGTGAAACGCTTCAAACTCCAGATTCCCTCCTCTACAACACCATCTAGATCCCCACCCCATACAAAGACGTCTGCTTCCACTTTGGAATTCTCCTCAACGAAAACAAAAGCTTGTATCAGGCGCTGATAAGGGGCGCTCTCCATGACATGCACCTTCGCCTTGTCGTCTCCACTTTGTGGTCGGTATAATTGTCCTTCGACGCGGCATGACGGGGAGCTCGACGGTATAATCGTACAGTATGTTCGTCCTTTCACAGGACATCTTTTATATCCGTACAACGTGGCTTTCTGCGTTGGAACGACTCCATTTTTGTCTCCTGTAACCGTCCATGCGAGGAATGGCGGGGCACAGAGCTCTCCAAAGAGGAATACTGGGCGCGGGGGTACCTCCTAAGGTCAGACCGTCAATTAGAGACTCCCAACGGTGGGGGAAAAGAGGAACCTACACCACTTCGGTCATTCAATCCCATTCACCTCCTAGTCGATTGCTAAACTCAGGAAGGGAACGAAAAGCCTGCCCATTTTCTTGTTGGGGAGATCACGACGGCTGTTGATAGATGCATCATGCGGATGTCAAGCAGGATCGCGGAAGGAGCTGTGACCGGAAGCATTCTATCGCCTGTTTTCAGGGTCCCCCTAGGACGATCCTTCCTGATTACAGCGCCAATCTTTTGACTTGGATCTATTCCTAACACCAAACGCCGATCTGAGGCCAATATCCGTACATTATTATGCATCGCGGAGGCAAAAACTGCAGGAAGAGCTTCACTAGTTTAGCAAGATAAGACCTCACGGGACGTTCGGAAATGATCATACGTGCCTTAGATTGCCGGGGACGTTGAAAGGGACCATCGTCTCCTCGCGTGGATCTTTCCAGTATGACATTCCGAATTTTGCAGGCGGCCTCTGGCTCCTGACTTCTAGCTCTGGTTTCCGGTWTTCTTTCTATGAAACGCCGTTCCGGTTGTCCCAGTGCGGTTTTGATTCTGTAAGGATGATCAGGAGRTTTTCACTTGAAGTGGGTAAGATAGTTTGTGTACAGCTAATGAAAAATCAATGTAGAATAAAATTCAAACAGTGGAGCCTATCAATACTGCCATCAAGTTATCCAGCTCTTCTCTCACGAACTTATCAAAGTCCCAGTCTTTGTCCAGCTCCAACTCCTCTTCATCCCCTAGCCAGACATACGTATCTGCCTCCATCTCTTCTCCATCTACGTTGATAACAACGCGTTCCAATACTCGGTTAGACATAATCTCTACGTCCTGTATCTCCTTCATCTGGGACAGATTTGTGGGCCGTATGACCAAACCGTGGATACATGAATGAGGGGATGGTATGATCGTTGGGTCAGAATTGTGACCATGACCCTTGATAGGATGCCTAGAATATCCGTGCAAATCCGCTGGTCGAGTTATCTCTTTACAGACGTCAATGCTAGTGGCTTCTCCTGTCAGTACCCAAGATAAGAAGGGCAGGGCGGCAAGCACTCCATATACGAATATGGGGCGTATATCGTCCTAAGTTCGTTAGGCTTAGACAGTACCGCAGTAAAGACCAGAATGAGCGTACTGCATCTTCAGCATCATTGGCATCATCCCAGCTGGATTTCTCCTCCGGCTCTTCTGCGCTTCCTCTGTATTTAGGATAAGTCGCGGTAGATGTTGAGAGAGTCTCGTCCTGATAATTTTCATGTCAGGATCCAGCCGCCAGCGGGATCTATTAGAAACAAAGGACAAACAGAGTCGATGTCTTCCCAGTTCGATTTGTCCTCGTATTCTGCTGGCATTTATGCTAGTGTAGATGATGGTAGAAAGAAAGTAACCCGACCTTCACGCTGGCATATGAACTAGGAGATATCAAGCGCGGAAGATTCGCGGCCATCCGGAGCAATCACAAACATAAATTAGCGTGTCGAGATTAACCCGTATGGATCCTTGGTGGTGAGCTCGACGATCGAAGCAGTGACGGGTATGGTTCACGTGTAATAGTAAGGGATCACTGGAAGACATGCTCAATCCCACAAAATTGTCAGCTCCCTCGACGAAGCCATGATGGGTATTGTCCCTTGTTAAATGAAATTCACGTTTCTTGCTCACGTCACTGAACGACGCGTAAACGAAACGTTGGGCTATTTACCGCTTAATACACGAAGAATTCGAAGCCTACGCGAACCTGAGCCGCCGATCGATTCTTCCTGTAGTACCAAGATGCCTCACCGCAAACATAAGTTACCGTATAACCTCCCTTATCCACAAGTTAAAACTGTACAGGCTTCATATCGTTTGCTTCATTCCTTGAACCTTCAAGATGTCTGGCTGGGCCTGGATTTTCTCTCTTATCGCCTGTGCTTGCATCTACAAACACACCCAAGACCTTGTACACGAAAAAGATGTTGAGATTTCTCGACTATCAGCAGAGAACCAGACGATGAAGGAAGGTTCTTCTGCGGAGAAGGAAAAAAAAGAGCTCATGGAGCAGGAGCTGGTGGTAGTTCAGCAAGAGCTAGCGTCTCGACAAGCACACACTTCTCGACAGGCGGAGCAGATTGAGCGGTTGCAGAGGGAGAAAGACGACATTGTTGCCCTGCTCCATACGCGTACGCAGGAGCTAGAAGGCGCTCAGACTTTCTTGTCGACTCAGGACAAATACTCCGGTGCAGAGATTACGATGCTCGTTGAGGCGCTCAATTCGAAAATACATCAGGAGGCGGCTGGGATTGCGGAGTGGTTCGAAGAGAACGAGATGAAGGTAGATAGTATGGGAACGGAACTTTCTCCCGATGCTAGTCAAGCCATTATTTGGATTGAGCACGCCCTCGGAAAGGAGCTGGCTGGAGCTCTTCAGACGGTGCAGGCGGAAGCGATTGTCTTGCAGTTCTGTCTGCAGGCTTTGATGTGCCACCACGCCGCATCCGTAATCCAAAGTTGGTTCTCTCCCTCTGATAAATCGTTGCAAGTCAATAGCATCGGGGAGGTCTATCGTCGTATCGAAGTATCTGGTGAGTCTCCGACTTTTCTGGCAGCTGCTATTCCGACGACTGATGAATATGTCTCAGAGGAGCAAGCCGTCGCTGGACGGTGGCGGGCCCTTGCTTGCAAGCATTTGTCGGAAGATGAGAGCACACTCGATCCAATATATTTGATCGAATACTTTTCCCGAGCTCTCCTTTGTGCCGGATACGGACGGTCGATGTTAGACGTTCACACCAAACTTACTGACCATTTCCAAGATGGGTTAGCGTCGGTCATGTCGAGCGTCGGGAAGCTCGCGAGAGTCGTCAGCGAGGAAGTCACTTCTTGCAACATGACGCCCGACTTCTTCCCCGTTGGAACCACGTTCCATCCGCACTCCATGAAGGACTTTTTTGGAGAGGGAAGGAAGGGAGCTGGACTCATTGCTTGTACCACGGGTCTCGGCTTGTGGCGGACGGAGAAACTTGGGGGAGGAAACGTGCAGTGTGACTGTTTGCTGCAGGCTGAAGTCGTGCTCCGATCGACTTTGTATGAGATCTAGTCTGCAGATAGAGTGCATAGGTGTAGCGTAGTGTAGTGCTTATGGTGTTGTATGTATTCCTAGACGTGATAAAAAGCGTGTTTGTAGTATTCCGGATCTGATAGAAATTTCGTTCATGAATAGATTGAGCATCCCACGAAGTGTTTCAAACAGAGTACCAACTGTTTAACCGATAATGTTAGACACGCCTTGAGCAGGTGTATGACAGCTGCGAGTCCATGGCATAGGTTTCATCTACTGTGCAGTCCTTTGCCATACATGTGCGCTACACAAGTTACGACTCTATCTGACGGATGAACAGAGATCGTGCAAGTCCCCTGCACCCGAGTGCATGACGCGATACGTGCTGTCCTCGTAGGTATAAGCCTTCCGAGCCCTGCCCTTCAGAGTCCCAATTCCACTACCATGGCCCCATCCCCATACTCCACCTTCTGGTTCCTCGTTTCTTCGTGTTTAGTGTACGCGACTAGAAACCTATTTGCGCACGTCAGAGCCTCAGAGAGGGCTCGAAAAGCAGAGCTGACTGCTCTCGAAGAGGAGAGGGAGAAGAAAAAGGATGCCGATGCCAAACTCCAAGCAGAGAAGTTGAAGACGGAGGCGATAGAGCGAGAGAAAGAGGCCATTGAGAGATGTTTGGAAGCCTCCCGTAAAGACAACGAGAGCCTGAAGACCCGCATCGAAGAGCTTGAGCGGACTCAACGTTTTCTCGGTAAATCTTCCAGTTACACGAGCGTCGACATTACGCAGCTGGTTGAAGATCTCAACATGAAGATCTCCCAAACCGCCGCTGCGATGGCGGAGCATTTTGATTCTCTCGACTTTTCGCTGGAAGATTCGAAGGAGATGGAGGGTCCCCGTATTCGGGCCAAAAACATACTGGGAGATAGGATGACCGAGGCACTGAGAGTAAGGCAAAGCAAGGGATTCTTACATCTTGCTATCCAAGCAGTGATGTGTGCGTACTGCGACTGGCTGATCACATCGTGGAGCTACGCACCTCGGCGAGACAGTTTCTTGGAGGATATCTATCGGAGCGTCGCCAGAACGGGTACGCGATTTCACCCAACTGTTGCATCTATCCGTGATAGCTAAATAGTAGAACACAGAGGATCAGTCCGTCGTCGGCCAGTGGCGTTTCTTTACACGAAAACATGCCCAGCTTTCGACCATAGACGCCGCAAAAATACGGGCGTCTGCGACCACATCATTCACGAACCTTTTCATTGCCATATTTTCTTTCACAGGTGTGGCGTTTCCTCCTGATGACCTGCGCACGATGTTCGCAACCCAAGTGGAGGATGTTATTAAGGCAGCGATGGATCTGAATAAGATCATGGGAGAAGATGTTGTCGACTGCGACATGACACCTGCCTTCGTCAGGCCGGATTCCGCGTTTGAGAGGGAGAAGATGCAGAGTAGTCTAGCATCTCCGGACGAAAGCAACGTAGTATTGTGCACAACCGCGTTGGGCTTATGGAGTCTTGAAAAGATAGAAGAGCAGTGGAAGCCAACCTGTCTCCTAAAGCCTTGCGTAATCTTGCAATCCATACTCGAGAATACGTACGATGAAGTCTCTTTGACCTGAGATTTGGTTCGAATATTATTTATATTTCAATACAATTCGTAAGATATTATGATACACGGATCCTGTGGGACTTTGTAAACTTTTGAAGTTTGCCATTGTAGACGATCACGTACGAAAAGGGTATCCGTATAAGGACTAGAAAAATAGAAGACAATCTGCAGAGATAGAATGACAAATTCATGTAAGAAACGTTATAGGTGTTTGAACTGTGTTCAGAGTTGAGGCCAACTTGGATACTTGCCGGAAAAGACAAACCGCGATGATGCTGACTCAGCAACGGGACTTCCTACAGTGACCGTGACCTTGACCACCATAGTACCATAGTGCAATCCTATGGACTACTCGATTGTTGGCTACTACTTGAAACAAATCCTGAAGAGATGATACACTTTCCGCCAGAAAATCGGTCCTCAGTCACTTCAAGTTGCCTCAAATCCCATATATGGTACAGTTATATACACTGGCAGACTGTCGCATCCTCAGCGAAATTATAACGTTCCAAGGGAGTCAACTGCTGGGTCGGTTCAATGGACTCCTTGATAAACTGTCCAATGCTTCGGTCAGCCTGCGTCTGCACTCTGGAGTAAGGGAATGACAATAATACACAAAGACTATAACCTTCACTACTGTTCATCTTCCCAAGTTCTCTCTGATTCTGTGGCTGGGATGAATAGGGTGAGCGTATCCATTCATTAGATCTCCGAAAACCNTCGGGATATGAAACCTGAACATAGGGACTACTCGCCGCCGGAATGCTATATAAGACTGCATGAATACGACTTAGATTTCTCACGCAACCTACGCNTTTCATACTCTTAACTTTCATCACAAATGTTTTCTTTCCAAACGCTGGCCGTTCTGCTTTCGCTATCGACTTCCATTATTGCTTCGCCTATCAGTGATACTTCTGTCCCTGGGTAAGCTTTCATGGACATCTATAGCCTTGTCGTTCGATGTCGTATCCTTATTGTTGTTTTAATAGGGGACATGACAAATCCTCGCTTTCCACTCACGCCAGGCTCGCAAGAAGCTACAGGGAGGGGAGAGCTCGCGCCCCTGGCGGCGACGAGAGGAGCACTCCCACCCCGGATGATCTTCTCGACCTTGACCCTCTGGACCGCGGGTGTGGTACCCTCCACGACATCAAGGTCATTGAGGTCGCCGAAGAAAAGTTTCAAGCACTGCTGGGAGCCATGGATCCAGACGAGTCTATTGATCGTACTGCTGCGACGGTCAGTGTGTACTTCCATGTTATCACCAACGATGGCAAGCTTGGAAGCGTCTCGTAAGTGGTCTTCGTCCTGCTTCTTTTCCAAGGTTGTGCTAATATCCCCCACTTGGATCAATAGGGACTCGCAAATTAGGGACCAAATCAATGTCTTGAATCGCGCATACTCCTCGGCCGGTCTTGCATTCACCCTCGGTGGTACCACCCGCACCACCAACGCGGACTGGTTCAAAAACGCTGCTCCTGACACGACGCAGCAGACTGCRATGAAGAACGCGCTCCGAGTCGGTGGCAAAGCCGCACTCAACGTCTACACCGTCGGCTTCACTTCTGGCTCTGGCCAAGGCTTGCTCGGATACGCCACCTTCCCTTACTCATACTCGGGAAACCCTTCCGACGACGGTATTGTCATTCGGTACTCGACACTTCCTGGAGGCAACCTGAACAACTACAACGAGGGGCAGACTCTTACTCACGAAGCTGGTCATTGGTTTGGATTGTACCATACTTTCCAGGGTGGGTGTAATGGCAGTGGGGACTACGTCGACGACACTCCTGCTGAGGCGTCCCCTGCGTCTGGATGTCCTGCTGGCCGGGATACGTGCTCTGCTGCTGGACAAGACCCTATTCGTGAGTAGCTNCCCCTGTCTTTTAGGTCTCATTATTGATGACTTGTATCGCAGATAATTTCATGGACTATACTTACGACTCGTGTATGACTGGGTTTACGGACGGACAAGGGACGAGGATGCGCGCCCAAGCCAATAGCTATCGTGGAATCGCTGCCTAATGGGGATTTGAATGTTGTTGTTTTTTTTTTGGTAGTTGTCTACGGCGGCATATTATTGTCGTCAGTTATGACTTTTGTGACACTGTAGTCATCATCATCATACATCGTAGACGCGACATTTGATACCGGATTTATCCCTCTCAAGCATCAAGATCTTACGCTCAGATGCTCACCGCTGTGTATCCTATCGACGTTGACTAGAAATCAAGGCATATCTGTCTTCCTCTCCCCTGTGTGATCTACACCAGGTGAATGCACACTTCACGCTATCCAATCCCCTCGAATCTTGATGATCTTCCTCGATGGTGTCTCTACGTGATTGCTTGTGTTGGGTCATGTCAACCAGCGTTTACATACCGCGATTGATCGTTTGGTAGAGGAACTTCGGCAGATGTACTTTCTCTAATGATTTGAGAGGGATATTAATGTAAGAAAAGCATGCGAATCTGNNCTGTGAAGGGTGACCAAGTGAAGAATTCCAAATTCCAAAGTACGTGGCGAAAAGGAAGGCTGGGCGAACCACGGTCCAGGATCAAAGGGCGATGACTACTCCGAGTCAAACGTTCGCCGTTAACTCTTTGCCACCATGTTGAATTATTATGCTCTGTTCTTAGCCTTACGTCTCGGGAGTGGATCTTCAACGGGAAGGAGTTAAAATCTCTACGTTTTTCTGTGCTTCAACTTCAAGCATCTTTTCTGAAGAATAAACGGCTGCCTCTTCATTTGAATTCATCGTCTGAGCCTGCTGGATTCCGATCCTTATCGCAAATGTCTACCTAGCTACTTCTTCATTCAATCGAGGGAATTCATTCGCTGTGGTTTTCTANGGGGGGGGACGTTGTTGGGCCTCATGGGTACATTCAAGGGAGGCTTCAAAAACACCGGCATGTTCCACATTGGCATTGCACCATTCCCGGAAATGAACTCGACTTGGGGTTGGGGTTAGCAGAAGTTCGGTGAATTACGTTCAAGAAGTTGTTGCCCTCGTTATCGCCCACGCCAACAGATTCGGAAACAGACCAGAGGTGTTGAAGGAGAGCTTAGAGAGCCTTGT
>LBLO01000916.1:0-13903 GCA_004354395.1 Chondrostereum purpureum | reverse complement strand
TGCGGCAAGACAAGCAGCTGAAGAGCGTGAACGGGCAGCAGAGGCGTCTCGTTCTGCCCATGAAGCGAGCTCATCTGCCCGAGAGCAAAAGAAAAAGGAGATTCCTAGGAGATTGCCTTCTTTCTCACCTCCACCACGCACTAAAGAGGCTGAAGAGGACAAACTATCTCACGAAAACTTTCTGGTAAACATGTTTGTCAATCTCTGAACAATCCATAGCCTCACCGACACATCAGAAAACTGCTCGGAAGTACTTGATATTTTTGTTGGCAATCAATGACACAAATGACCTGCGATCTGTTACGCCTTTGACACCTCTGGAAATTCAGCAATGGGTTGATAATCACCCTGAGAAACCGATGCCAACCGCAGAGAAGTTTCGTCTTGATCTCAGCTTGAAAGTTGATCACCCTTTCAATAAAGCTGCGTCAGACTTGTTTGTTCCTTCCTTTCAGCACAAGTTGAAAGTTGACAAGTGGTACTCGGAGTATCCGGTCCAAGAGGGGCATATCACCGACAAAGCAACTGTTGCAGCATTTCGACAAGAGTTCAAATATTTCGCCGCACGTTATACGCGTCATGGGAATGAGGAAGACAATTTGGAGGCATTGAAAGATAATGGACGTGCCAGTCGAAAAACTGCGGTGGGTTCTTGCTAATGTGCTCTCAGAGATGGGCCTAACATGAGTCTACATAGCTCTTTAATTCCCGTAAGGATACAGCTAACCAGTGTGCTGATCTTCGCAAACATCGACGTCTCATCAAACATGCGACTGTGGCTGCTATGTCTTCCGATGATTCAGATGTGGAAAGTCCTAATTCTAACATCTACACACGTCGACGAATGCCATGGCGATCTCAGAAGTTCACCAATCTACTTTATCAACTAGACGATCGAGCTATGCAAATCAAAAATGGTCAGGAGATAGGTAGGCGACGTCGCAGGAAGAAGCCAGGTGCCAAACCTCGCGTTCGYCTGSCAGCACTAAGCTCCTCNAGTCTCAAAGACTTCACGCCCCATCATTAGATCAGAATTACACCGAAACTGCTACGACGAAGCATGGTTGGCAGCGCAATCAGTGACAGACAGGGTTCGACTGAACATACGGGACTGGGATTATGACTTCGAGAATGGGGAATCAGAATAGGGAAATCCACCACTATCTAATGAGGTAATATTCAGCCTTTTGGTCCCTGGATCTCACGACTTAACCTGGTGTTACAGGGGGATACACTACAGACAACCTCAGTACAAATTGTATTTACTAGCGACTTGTCGCATTGGATAAATTTTAATCATTCTCCAGCTTGTTCGATGTATGCTCGACTTAATGATCTTCAGGTTCAATCGCCTTGTAAAATTGAGGAGAGTCGGAAGTTGCATTTGACCCGAAGTTCAAGTACCTCCTTTCTTCACTGTCATGTCAGCGCGCACCTACATCTTTTTTTTAGTTTGCCATTGTCAAGCTCAGATTCCACTTGCTTATTTAGCCTTGCTAGGAGTGGTCCCATTCACCAGAAGCGATTAAAAGATTCAAGACTTTGTGACTGGTCAGGAATGGTGTTATCGTTCGCATCTGGTACTGTTACCCGTCTCGTTTCGCGCCTATGTCGCGGAGAAGACGAATGGATGTACTATTCTCTTTTGAAGACTGAAATAGGGAAACCACCATGTCAAACTCTCTGCTACCAACTCGCTCAGTGTCATCATCAGAAGCCAGCATCCGGCAAAGTGAAACTCAAGGACGTCCGTTCATGATCATCAATAGTTCAAGTATCTTGTTTTCGGAGGAGACAGGTTTGTTCTATGTCCCGTCTTACTTTATACCCAATCGTCACCTTCCCGTTGTAGCCCCTCTCTCTGCTAACAAGACGGTGACCTATGCAATATACACTATCTCGGTTAACTTGCGAATCTATGGAACCATCTGTACTCATATCGGGAAGTCGATGTGTACGCATCTTCTTTCTAGGAATATAACCCAAAACCTCCCTTTCAACAGGGCAGTCAGCTTGAACATGCTAGCACTGAGAGTATTCAATCATGACCCCATCCTTTGGTATGATGCGAAGCTCGTTTTGATGCTCCTGTATGTTCTTTTACATTTTTTCCTGTGCATTTTTCCGTAGTAGTCTCATATTGTATTATGTACTAACACCTATCGATGATGCTCGGAAGGCTGGAGGCTGAACAGGTGTGGTGTCAGTGCGGCACCGTGTCTCTCTACTTACTTGATACCCTTGCATATGAGGAATATGTCACATCGAGACTGAGTTTAACTTGGGTATTCTGAGCTCTTAAGTTCATCGAGTAGAGGATTTTGTGCTGCAGTTGCTATTCGGATACACAGATCTAAGTAGGAACCTTGTACCATGCTGGGTGCATGTGGCGTTTTGGCATGTCAAACAACACCAAACATTTAATCGGTTGTCCATTTACGGAACACAAAGAGAATTGCTTTCAATTTCCTCCAACGTCTACCGCGTTGGGGGAGATGTCGTCCTTTTCAAATCACAAATCTCTCCCTGAGGTTCATTCGGCACCCATAACTGCCATTGCTATGTCATGTGGAGGTAAATACATGGCAAGCATCGCAGATGACAGCACTTTAGTGTTCTGGGACGTTCAAAGTGGCGACATGTTGCAGCGGCTGAGACTGGAACAGTGCGGAACTTGTATTGCATGGCATCCAATGAAAGAAGGCACTATCTATTTTGGATGTGTTGAGGGATTTGCATACACCATTCCCTGTTTCAAGGTATGATTCGTCCTTATTGGAATGCAATTTCGAGAGGCTTGCTCACCCGGCTCAGGCTAGTGTTCAAAATTATGGAAACCGCGTCTACACGGGTGTTAGAGGGCCGGTCTATGCTCTTACCATTGAACCAGTCAATGACAAGGTTGCTATTGGGGTCGGTACAGAGGTTCAGATTGCGGGTCAGGTTATGATGGCGTCTCAAGGTTTAGTGAAATTTCTATAGAATGAATTTACCGCTGACTAGGACACTTGCTAGCCTGTTATGCGACTATATGCATCCTCGACTTCCCGTCTGATGCTGGCATCCCTTCCACGAACCTTGACGATCTCAGGATACGACCACGCTCCCTTTCTTTCATTGATGGTGGATCCAAGCTCGTCGTTTCTTATCTCAATCATGGTATCGTGTAAGTGCAACTATCTCTCCTGCAACTCCTCTCTCCTAAACCAAACATCATAGATGCTGGGATCTCTTGAGCGGAGCGAAGACTTGGAAGATATCTCCAATCACTGCCCAAGTGTATGTCATTTTGTCGTCGTCCAGGGAGACTCTGAACTTTTTTGCAGGGGTTATTCAGCCATATCACCCAGAAAGCAGCTCGTAGCCGTATCAAATCTTTATAATGGTGTTGATTTATACAAATTTTCACGAAGTGACCCTCAACGAAGTTTCGAATTCCCTGTCAATGACAACCTTAACTGCGCTGTCCAAGTGTGCTTCCTCAACAACCAGGATTGGATTGTTACAGGCTCGACAGATGGGATTATACGTCTATGGGATGTAGAGACCGGGACTTTGAAGCAGACTCTAGAACACGATGGTATGTCATAATGCTTGTTGTGGTGAATCACTGGTAATTATCCCTTCTAGCGTGTGTTGTGGGTGCTATTTGTGTATGTGAATTCCTGGCTACCAATCCGTCTCCCCCTAATGGAAACCAGGTCTATGAATCAACGAAGTCAAAGCTCATTGTGGCGGGTGTTACTGGAGACAACGGCTTCTTTCTTCGTGTCTGGGCTGCTAAGCCTGTCGAGAGTGATGGTCAGAGTGTTTCCCCATTTGTTCGGTTTCATCGCTCACATACTGCCATCAGTATACAAGATCTTGTCAAAGTTTATGAGACTATCGCATCAGTACCCCTCCATCTTCGAACGTGTAAGGATTAATTTTTGCTGATACATGGTGGCTTGCTGTAACTTGATACCTTCCTAGCTACAGTCGCTCGCCTATGTTATTACGAACGCCGTTTGGCCTGCACTTCAAGCGCTTATCCTTTTTACATCTCTTTTCTTTATCTTTGGTTTGATATCATCCCTTGCTCCGGTACGTTCCTTGATACTACGCATGTCATTCTGGTATTGACAATCACATAGGTTTGCAAAGATGGGATTTTTTTCATGAAGAACAGTCTTGTCACCCTCTTTCAGCAATCGTTGACATATTACTCCCATTGTAAAGTTACAATCATCGATGCAGCGCAGGGGATGTCGCGGAAGGTCACATACATCCTTCTTCATCTAGTTTGGGGGATAGTCAAGTCTGGCCTCCTGCAGCTCCTTCGCAAGTTGGCAGGGATGCTCACAGATTCAGTGGAAACTGCGATGTTGTAATATTATTTTGTGTAGGTGTCCTATGTATGGCTGGTGTACTGTGTATCAAGTCATCTTTTTTNACTACCTTGGGCGTAACCTTAATGAGCTTTGACTCGTGTTTTGTACATGCCTTGAGTAAGTGAAATTATTCAAACCCATGTATCACTAAGAATGTAAGGTATCACTACAATGTTGACCAAGACTCTGTCTTCCAAGAACACTCCTTGGGCATCCCTGCGAATGTCCAGACGCATAGGCAGACACCCATTGTGATCCCCTCCAACCTGACTTCCCTCTTGTACGTCAGATGTATTTTGTGTGGTCACTGGTCACGGCGACGGAAGAATCGCTCTCGAAATGGGTGAGTGGAGATATCGAGCAATGAAAGGTACGTCGTCAGCCAGTTAGATTACGATTCAGAGGTTCATCGGGAACAGAAGACGGGATTGATCCTTTGGTCATGCACGGCGACGGAGGAGTCGCTCTCAAAATGGGTGAGTGGGACAAGGTCATCTATGTTGCCATTTTATTTTTCTTCAACCCCATGACAGTCTGCATCGAAGACTTCGGGAGCTCTGTCCCCGGCGTCCCCCTCGGTTTCTACTTCAATTTTTCAATTCTTTCGCGGATAGTATTGTCTGACACATCGGGAAGAATGGTGTTGAAGCCCAAGATGGCAAGAACCAATTCTCGCAAAGGTGCGTCCGTAAAGTGATAAAGAAAGAGGGGAAATGGGCCTAGATATCGATATAAGAATCTATGTCTGAAAAACGTCAGCATGAAACGTGTATGTTACCTGCGCGGCCTCCATCTCAGACTATGATAACAGCTTTGACCCCTTGAACTCAGAAACATAAATCGATTCATGAGTAAAGAAACACAGATTGAAGCAGACGTGGTAGTACATGATCTGGATGAAGCATCGAGCTACATGACAGGATTATATAAGAGAAAAACAGGCTTGGGACTTCCAATGTAGCGATATGTTGTTCTAAAAGACGAAAAAGTGGATGTTGTACAGACTAAACATGAGAAGGGCCAGAGACACCACCGACGCCGCCCAAATGATGATCTCAGCCTACAATGATGTTGAGGATCTGATATACAAGGCAGAAGGATAGGCACCTACCATCCCNACAGTTGGTCTGTTTCCTGATACCTCTTCAGTGGTCATGCTTGCTACGACCTCGAGCGATGGTCCAGGTTTGTTTGCTGTCATTGATTCAGAGAATACACTCTCCTACAAATGGATCAGGGAGTGTGCAATTATTATGGGACGGGGCTTACTGTAACCGAAGGATGGCGCTGTAAATGAGGCCCGACTGCGTCAATACTGCCAGAGGAGTATGCAGGCTCGCTTGCACCGGTGAACGAGTGGTGTTGCTGGTCAGGTTCAAGCTCAGTGATACTACCAGAAGAGTATACACGCTCGCTTGCGCTGGCAGCGGAGCGCTGCCGCTGGTATCTTGAATACTATCAAAAATAGAGTGAATGGAAGAAAAGAAGATGTTGGATGACCACCGTACCGGTTGACCTAAAGTTCTATCCACCATCGTCAAGCCATGCTGGTAGAAGGGTGTTTCGACGTAAGCCTGCAAAGCCAGAAGTTGTCAGAAAGATGTAAGAACTGGACCGTATATAACTCACTGGGCGACTGGGGGGAGTTGGGGAGAAGTGTGTTCGCCCAGCAAACTGTTGCTCATTCAATGTGCGCACCCCGCCGGAGTAGCCATAGTTGTTGTATTCCTAGTCAGATATAATGAAACCTAGTTACAATCAAGACACATAAGAGCACACCTGATACTGCGGAACAAAACGCCTCTGGTCAGGGAGCACTCGCTCTCTTGGATACTTCACTGAAGGCTGGAAACGGTCACGAAATCCGATCGGCTGTGTTACCCTCTGTCCGGGGGTATAGACATGATGACTGACACGGGAACGGAAATCGAAGGGTTGCGCTCCGTGTAGATTGTTGCTGTCAAATGTTTGAACTCCCTGTGGACTGCTCCATCGACCCACTGGTTGATACATGGATGTCCAAGCATTGATGGCCGGGGATGAGTTCTGGTAAACATTCGCGGAAGGTTGAACATTCCGAGCGAACGTGGGATTATAGGTCCAATTATCCTCGTACTGTATTAGCAAGGGTTATGGGTCTGCGATAGTTAATAGAGGATTGGTCACTCGCGTGTTGAGTTGAATTCCCAGCTGGCATTCCACCAACTCCGACTGTTTGTTCACTGGCAGGTGGCAACTGGCCCTGTGGCTGCACAGTGGGCATAAGAATTATGGAAAAAAGGAATCATAACGTATTGGACATACAGCCAGATCCTCACCATGAATGGTGGAGGGGGTAGAAGACCGAGAATACCCGACTGAGGGTGTCGGTGAGCGTGAGGCGGGTGAAGTCGAACGAGAATAGATCAGCGAGGGCGTAGGTGAGCGCGAATCACCAATAGATGGGGTTGACACGCGTGACTGAGTTTGCGAGTACTGTAGGTATAAAAGAATGGGGGCCAATGAAAGGATCATCAATGTGGGAATAAAGGTGACAGTGTTCGTCTCGAGCTTACCTCGTCTGACCTTCCATAAGAGTAGGCATCACCTGCAGTGCTAAGAAATGCGCGCTCTGTATCCGCGACACTGTGATCCTGGAGATGAATGTCAAAGAGATGCGGATGCAGAGTTCAAGGGTATTTTACCTGAGCCTTGTAAGGTACCAATGCTAACACCAGAGCGCTATCCTAGAAAGTAGAATAATTAGTAAATGTGCACCAATGGCAAGAAACAAAGGCAGCTTACAGTGGCGGACGGGGAGTCTGCCTCTTGCAGCTCTTGAAACATAGTAGGAAAACGAGAAATTACTGATGGTTGGAGTGTTGAATGGGAAGTGGTCTTCCACCGCCAGCTCTGCTAGAAAGATGGTGATGGAGAGGACGAACGAAATCCTTTGTCCAACTGCATCTTATATAGTCCCGAAATCTAGCCGGATCGGAGTTCCACTGGCATCGACGGCCACGCGCTTGCAATGGTTTCGGTCATTTCTGTAAGTTTGTGTCACCAGAATAACACAGGGAGAGTCGATTGGGAATGTTTCATTGGATTCAAGGGATTTAACAAGTACAAAGACTGAACTCAGCCTGACGATGGTGATGATAATAGGAAGAGTGACAATACCTCGTGCCACCATTGGCCAGAAAAGGTAGGGCAAGCGAGGTGTGAACGGAAATAAATTGAAAAATATTACAACGACTCTACTTATCTCTTTACTAGAATCTATGTGAGGACATGAAGGTTCAGTGTTTATGATCCAGGTTAGGACTAAGGATATTCTGCACCAAATGTCAGCACACACTTCACGATAAGAAAAAAGACGCATACTCTATCCAACGATAGCACAACCCGAAGGGGCATATTCTCGTGCATATACGGGCAGCCAGCAAAATGTGAATTAAAGTCGTCTGGTCGGATGATGTCAATGTGGGAGTCAAAACAATCATGATATAGTTGGACATCCAAATTCTTTCCGTGCCGTCGGTATGGGTCCAGCAGCTCTTCTTCAGAGCTCAGCTGTCGATAAGGAGATACAGCTAGGAATGTTTCGTCGGTCACCTTCCCAGAAACGCCCGGTCGCCTGTGAGTAAAAATATGAGTGATTTCTCCTGCCCGAGTCTCTTGTTGTCCAAAAGGCCGATACAAAATCTGTGAGTTGCCAACCTTTCGAGGTCCTGAGTTTTCAGCTTGCGTTGGAAGTGGGAGGGGAGCCCTGTTTCCCCCGCGATGAATCTTCTTCACAGTAGAGGCTGTTAGAGAGACCCCCTTGCATGGCATCCATGGATAAAAGTGGGCCCCTGGTTCTAATTCAATAGATCCACCATTCCCAGGTATGAACGCAGACTGCACATTCTCCCCCTCTTGCTGCAGCCTATTTACCAGGGAAGAATAGAGGGTAGGCGGAAGATCTGACTTTTTTTCAGCATCATGGTCAAGAAGAGATGTGTCGCCGCGGATCGGAATAGTTTCCAGCTCTCGACCAGCATCTGTCCCATGGAATTCTGAGGCGAAGTGCTCATGGAATATGGTCTGCAACAAGGCCAGGGCACCCGACAATCCCTCCTCTTGCATGAGAGCTTTCAGGTTGCTTCCTCGGCAAAACGTAGACATGAACGTCATTTCAAGTTCACCTAGCAAACTATATTAACAGGCAAGCACATTGCAGTATGTTTGTGACTTTACCATCGAGTTTATTATTACTCTCTTGTCGTTGAGCAATTCCGTTGTAGCGTTCGAAAGGAAAGCACCAGAACGCATGAACAGGTCCAAAGTTTCGAATGCATTCAGCTAGATGAAGAAACATATGATGTGCAGGTACAAAGGATCCACGAGTAAAAAGGTCGGCAGTGGTATCGAGATACTTCCGAGCATTTGAAGCAACCATCTGAACATGATACTCAGAGGTATAACGCGAAGTTGCCCACCTAACCGCGACAATAAGGTAGAGAAAGTTCTCCAGAAGGCGAGTGTCGTAGTGTTCGGGGTCAATTCCGCTGCCCCATAATCTTGTTAGAGTGATGACGAGGTTGATAGTGCATGCGACCCGCCATTGATCAGCAGATAGTGTTCGACTGCCAAAATCCTTGGGTGCTCGCTTGACCCAGGATGGTAGGGACGTTTGTTCCATGTCTTTCCAGATTTCGGCAAGGATTTCTTGGTCGACAATGCTTTTGCGAGTTTCTGACATTGCCTTCAGCATGTCAATGGCATCTATCTCTAGCGATGGAGGTACAACTATGGTGTTCTGACGGTTGTACTAGATTACTTGATATTTTAGACACACGTCGACGAAAACTTCAACATTACACACTTACATGGTTGATGAGTTTTTCAGCGAGAAATGGTTTTTTGACACCATCATACTGAACACCGTTGTGGTGGGCAAAATATTCAAGATATGTTTTACGAGGCTTTTTGAGCTTGACCAGGTCTCTGTTTACGATCGCGCGAAAGACCTTTTCAATTTCGATTGCTTGGTGCTCTGGAGTATGCGGCTCAATGTTTTCATTTCCGCGGCTGGTCTTTGCCTTCATATTCCAGAAGTTCCGACAGTGACGATTGAGAAGCAGCAAGAAAAGGACATGCATGGCATCTACAATGGCAAACCGGACGTTCCAGTAGGGGAGACGCATCATCTCAGACCAGCGAACCTGGTCTTTGCTAAACAGACGATCACGTTCGGCTTCGCTGGGAGCATCACGCCATGCGATAGCAGCATTATAAATCTCTTCATGGGACCTCTCCTGCTGCAGATACTCGTAATTATAGCGGGCACTGTCTGAAAAACAAAAGTTGCAGAAGTGGTCGGATCTGATCGAAGATGTCCCAATAACCTTTCGCGAAGCTGGAGAATCCGCAATGACAGGTATAATGGCACCAAGGACTTTGAGACCAAAATTTGAGAACGCCGTTTCGGTGAAATACACACCGTGCCATAGCTCAAGCATGTCAGTGATCAGGGGACGAAGGAAGTGATTTAGTTGCTCCAATGGCGGCTCTCCTGGCATCATCATCACCAGGTACATGTTCTCGACGCGATAGCGGAGATGCACTGGCAAATTCATGCATACCATGTAGACGCCACCAACAGAGGCACTTCGATGACTCTTTCCGAATGGATTAAACCAGTCAACAAATAGTGCAAAAACTAGATGAAGCTCTCCATCTTGTACATCGAGATAAAGTTTTCCATCAGGACCAATAAATGAACGAAGAACATCAGCACCAAACATATCGAAACAGTGACCCCCATTTTGACGCCATTGCGCAGTGGTTTCAGTCATTGCCTCGACAATCCCAGGCCGCGACAGAAGTCGACTCAACCATGATTTGATCGGCTGATAGCAGACCGTACGGAGAGGTACTTGTTTGCCATCCTTACCAACGTTGACAACCTTTGCCCCACAAGCTTTGGAGCCAGGCGTAGCCCTGTAAGGGCAAGTTGAGATATAGTTGCCATCGTCATTGCGAAGGTACAAGGAAGAGCAAGCCTTGCAACATGCATAACGAATGAGTGTGGGATCTAGGTCAAAGCTTTTGAATGCTGTACGGATATCCGCAGGGACTTGCTCGTTTATGACCTTCGAAATGTCTTCGTGTGATGGGGATGGGGCATTGGAACGCGGCAGAAATCGGTCTACAAAGCCAACAAACAGCAAGCCAATGGCAAGCCTAAATCCCTTCAGCATGAAGTTGGTATGGTTACGTGACAAACCCCCAAGAACGTGGAGTGCAATAGCAACAAGAAGAGCAACAAGAACTCCTGGAGCCAACGAACGGATATCTTCACGGGCACGACGATGTTTTCCTAAAAGACAGAGCTAAATAGTCAATGGTACAAAAGTCAATCGCACACATACCACAGCTTTCTAGGTTTCCTGGATCCTCTTTACGCATTCTTTGGTCCTCCCAGGCATCCCTCTTAAGACAGTCCAGACGGTCCAAGTAAGCTAGACAGATCTGATTGGCACTTTTGCGGGCTGATCTTATAAGGACATCATCGTCGCTGGGAATTAAATCGATACTCTTCTGGATAAATTCGACTAGGGTATAGTGTGTGAGGAAAGGAAGGTTCTCTGTGTATATGAGAGATGGCATGGTTCCTCCGCTGCTTTCCTCAAACTTGAATTCAAATAGCGAGAGATCGGTCTCAGAACGAAGCTTATGAACTTGAGACTCCAGAGACATGACATCTCTCAGCCGCGACGCTCGCACTTCGGGATCAAGGGTACTTGTTTCGTGCGAACTCGATGAGGGGTCAACAAGGGGAGGGGCAGGGGCATTGGATGGAGGGAGTGTCAAAGGATCAGGATCAGGATGAGGATCAGAATGCGTGGTGGGGGAAGAAATAGTTGCTGCGAAAACCCTGGAAAGAATAGGGGAAGCTTCGGATCGCTCTATGCCCAGATCAGATTGCAAGGGTCTTGCTCGATTTCGATGAACTGCAGCACTTCGACGTGTAATATANCGCCCGGGGACACGAATTCCACGCTCCTTCTCGACAGCGTCTGTTTTGGAGCATTCAACACATTGACATAGCTCAAGACCTTTAACAGAGGAAGGGGTAGGTACAATTGAAGGTGCGACTGAAGGGTCTTGCTGAGCTATGAGGAA
This sequence comes from Chondrostereum purpureum, assembly GCA_004354395.1. NCBI lineage: Eukaryota > Fungi > Basidiomycota > Agaricomycetes > Agaricales > Cyphellaceae > Chondrostereum > Chondrostereum purpureum. The sequence continues at coordinate 2,384 of LBLO01000916.1, read as the reverse complement.
CCAAGTAAACATGGAGACATACCTTCAGAGAATCGCACAGGCCACCGCTCTCCGGCCTGATTCACTGCAGCCACACTGACTCCTCTGATTCTCAAAATGTGCCCGACTTCCTCGTGGAAGGACGCCGACTTAGTGATCCCAGATGAGCTATACAAAAAAGAATTGAAGTGGATGCCATGTTGTTCGGCGACAGTGCCCGCTAATGTCTGAAAAGTTCCATCTTCCCCTAAGTTGACCACTAGTAGTTGCCGAACTCAGTTCAGGTTATTGCGGGCCTTCGGAGGGTTTTACAATACCTATTTGATCACCATGTTCTCCGCGAGAAAGGTAAACGAGCATTTTTATAGAGAGAGCTTAGAGCATAAGCCTTGTGTTGCTGTTGACCACTTAGAAATCGATGTACTTGAGTCATACAGTCAGATGCGGGCAATTTTGCNGACATACGGTCACGGTATTACTGGTAGATGAAAGATGTCGGAAAGCATCCAATAATTAATGGTTATATCAGTGGACTAAAACATGGTCAATATTGTTCGTAAATACGTTGACCTTCCTCAAGTGCAAGATACAATGTCCACACTAAGTCATGAAACGTGCGACATGGGCTCTCTGTGGTCTTTGAGTTCAACATAAGATTAGAAGAGAATACAAAAGTTTTCCCGTACCAATTTTCCAAACCAGACTATATCTTCACCACCCTTTGCCATCCGCAAACTGTGCTCATGAGTCCGGTTACGATTTGCTAATAGTTTTGAGTTGGGGACGGGAGGAAGCTGCCGAGTGGATACGATCCTCATGGGGAGAAGGTAAAAGGAGAGAAACCATCACCATTAGCAACATAAATCAATGACCAAAAGTGCAAGCTTATGTTCATCCCATCCTATAGCCAGGTATGTCGACATTCAGGGCAACCAGGGGTGATGGTTCTCTGTTGTTGCGACAAACGGTGACGGTAAGAAGGGTGAAAGGGATTGATGACAAATCGAACTCGACTCACAAGACATGCTCGTCGAGAAATGTTCTGGAAGTAAAAATTTAAGAATAATTAAATATTCCAACAACTATTTGCACTGTACAGACACATATACATATTGACAGACACTAGAAGGAAAGAGGAAGAAGAGGGTTGACACTTAAAGGCGATCTAAATAATCCTGCAAGCAGGTAAGCTTCTGAACTCGGTCCTCAACCTCTCTACGAGCAGCAGACCACCTTGGACTTTCCTGAAGCAAGGTGGAGCATCTCTTCTCGACGTCGAGGTCGCTGAAGAGGATACTTGTGGCCAATGCCTTCAATATCTTTGGGGCTAGCTCTTCAATAAGATGGTGTTGAACGATCTTGGCGGTGTTTTCGACAAATCGCTACATCGCCGTCAGCCCCGTCAAATGAATGTTAGGAAGAGAAATTCTCACCTGGCAGGATAGGGACATATAGGCTTGGAGGTGAGCCATGTTGACCAATATTTCGTTGTCTGCAGTTGACACCTCAACCACGTCCGGTTCCAGAGAGCTCATGAATACATCAGGGTCGTCAGGATCGGCCATGTGTTGGTCCGGGACGTTGTGACTTTTATATATCTCGACAAAATTCCTGTAGTTGTTGAGGACTGCTGCGTCGAGCTGAGGATTACGGAGTGTGAAAACTACTCGTTCAGCTTGGATACTGAGTGCTAGGTGTTGTTTGGTCGTCGCCGCAAGTTCCTTGACAACTGGCCGAATGTTGGACCTGACCAACGTTATTAAGAACAAAGATGGATATTACCGAAGGACCTACATGATAGTATCTGATAGATGGTCATGGCGATCACAAACAGTCTGTGTGATGTCCACAAGTGTTGTTTGTACAGGTAGTATAACTTCAGAGGCGAACCGCCCGCTCAGTTCCGGCCAGTCGCCTTGAAAGAGAACACCAGGCTGGATGTTCGGATACCTATAAGAGTACAATGGTCAGATCGAGTAACACATGCAAGTAGAGTATAAGACTGACAATGTTTCGTCCTGGAATGTACTCAGTGTGATAAACCGATGTCCAGGTTTGCGATCAGCCGACGTCAACTGATACGGAGCTAGCTTAGGGATACCCAACGCAACATAGTGTGAGAGATCGGTGCACAAGTCAACCATTTTCATGTCAAATGCAGCGGAATGCAGCGATGTTGACAGCATGTGCACTAGACGGAGGACGATGGACGTAACTTGGTTGATGGATGTATCGGATGAGAGAGCAGGTAACTGGCGATACATGAGGTTCGCATGCTGAAGGCCTTGACAAATTTCGCGTTGCAGTTGAGGGCGGCTGAACATAGATAGAGTTCAGGGACCAGAGTGGTCATATAAGTGCAGAGAACAACTAACCTAGACCGTACTATTTCCAGTGAGAACTCC
>LBLO01000914.1:0-13944 GCA_004354395.1 Chondrostereum purpureum | reverse complement strand
AACATAACTGGTGTCGTATTGCGGCTACAACACTATATATTCGGCGGGCTTGAGGGAAATGCATTCAAGTTATTGTAGGGGACCTGGAAGATATGTTGCCGTGCTACAAGTTCTAAGGCTTCTACTAATTTGATGCAGAGCGTGGGATCTTCATTTGGCCCGCGACAGCCCAAACCTCGCGACGAAGCTGTTCGTAGTCCTTCTGTATTTTTTCAGCATCCCGGACGAGGAATTTCATATCGTCCAGGCGGTCATCTGGATTATCTACGGGCCACCACGATCAGCATCACCCTAACTGAACCAAACGCAGATGAACACACATTTATGTCTCTTCTTCGAATCCATGAGGTAAGTTCCAGTCTCATTGCCTGATCCGTCTTCGCCATTCAACCCGTCGTTTTCATTCTCTTTGCTGTCTCTGATACTAGAGGTACCTTGGTGCTAAAAAATATGGTGGCACTATGCTGTAAGTGACCCGTCGGACACAAAATAGCTATGACACTGACCTTGCCACCTGGCTGATGCTCTTACTCTCTACCGTGGCAGACGCACGGATGCCGTTCAACGGACCTACTGTCGGTTCTCCCAACCCTGAAGGCCTTGAAGGACTGGCAAGCGGGGCCATAGAGACGTTGGTCACGGGAAGTGAAATGGACGTCGACTGATTGAAGTTGCGATGGTGCGCGGCAATTGGGATGTCGGTGAACTGAGTTTCATTCATGTCCTTGAGTGGTGTTCGTGGGGGAAATCGATGAGAAGGCTGTTTTGCATCAAAGAGATTTATATAATACCGCCGTCGCTGAGTTCTTGATGTGGCATGCAAGTCCCCAACCACTCATTTCAGTTCATCGGAGAAGGTGAGGAAACACAGATCTTTCGGAAAGAAACAATTAAGGACATCAATCCTTCAAGATGCAACACGGAGGCCTTGAGGCGTCGGCGTCGGAAGGACTAGATCAATAAGACCATACTGGGGAAGTAGCCAACTGTATGGGCCACAATTTCCATAAATGAATCCTATGCGGCAGATGGACGGATCTCATATAAATACATCAAGTCATTCGATAGACCTAAACGCTAGGACTGCACTATGATTTTCACAGAGTTCCCAACTTCCTGGGATCTTCGACTCCCAAATGGCTCTCAGTAACTGAAAGAAGATTCTATTCACAGATTCTACCTCTCATCGTAGAAATACATCGATCATAGGCACACCATGTCCACTGTGATTTCTTCGAAGTACGTGGCCATGGTCGTGGTCGTGTCTCTTGAGCATGTCAGTCGATATCGAAAATTACCCTCACATTACCGTTGCTCGCATGCAAAAATATTGGAGGGAGATATTTCACGTGCAGTTCGTCCTCTATCCGCGTTGTGCATCGCAGGCTCTTCATACTACACAGTTCAGGCCTTGAGGTTGTAGTAGTATACTACCGAATGCGTTGGACAAAATTGACAGAATTTCACCATTGCCAATTTATTTAGCGAGTGGTTTCAAATTGACTTGTCACATATTATAAGTACTAAACACCAGAGTCTCGCAAGTCTTCAATCAGGTTGAGATGCGCCACATTAACCGGAGTGACGGACCGAAACAAGGACAACAGCGCTATCGTGTTGTCTTCGAATCCTCACTTGATGCTCGTCGTACACAAAATCAAAGAGCATTGAGTGTGATTTTTCTCCCGCGTAGAGGGTATGTTTATTACGGTATTACGAGTATACGTGTCCGTGTCCCGCTTAAACCTCTCCAGACGTCTAACCACACACCTGCAGATCTCAATATCCAAAATTCTCCCTTGCGAAGGATGTAGGAGGTGAGCCCAAATGTTCTGATATGAGCTTGTATGTCAAGCACGAAGGTTCTGATATGAGCTTGTATGTCAAGCACGAGCTTCGCCAGCGGGACTCCGTAGTTCGCTCTCCAAAACCCAAGTAGGTAACGTCGTTCCTGGAGAAATGCATTGTGGTAGTGATCGAAGCACAGTGTGTCGCCGATTGGAGTGCCAACGTTTTCACTCTACAAGATGGTGGGCGATATCACTAGCCACATTCATAGAATCCTGAGAGCTCTCCTCTCTCGGGGTCTGGGAACCAGCAAGGTACTGCCGAATCGTCTTCACGCTTGGTTCCAGCTGTTGCCGTTCTTCCTGTTGCCTAGCTCATCACTCAAGTTTGACCCTCTTCTTCTTGTAGGTCGTCTCTTACTGGGGTGATGGCTTCAGCCACATCATTGACAGAGGAGCATAATCTAACAGGTACTACGTATACTAGACATTGGAACTGCAAGATATGGTTCATAATTCTTGTTCTACCATGTGTGTGGTAAAAGATTGAGAATCTGCAGGGACAAATGCCTGGATAGCTTCAATAGCATCTTGGAGGGCTATGTTTGCAACAGGCACACCGCATGGGGGCTGACGGCATGTCGGGCATTGATGTATTTTAGTTGTAGGTTTCTCAAACCAGACTGATAGACATGAGCCGCAAAAGGTATGCCCACAGGGTATAATACTGAGCAGGTGTAAGCCTCAGACACCTCATGGAAATGACCCTACTTACGTCCATGCACTCTCCATCAAACTCATGCAAATATCACAGTGAAGGTATTGTATAATTTGATGAACCTGGGAGACGTCTTCAAGAAAACAATGGGACTGCCCAGTGTGAGAGTTCCTGACGATACATCCCTTTGCTTCCCTACGATGCTTTCTTTCCCGCTCCAAGTTCAACCGGCGTCTTCGTAACTCTTTGTTTTTGTTTGTCAGGAATTTCTTCAGGGAGCTGGATCTGTAGTACTGCTTTGCATTTGCAGGGAATTGGATTAATTTGATTTTTACTCTGATCATGAATTCAGTTACCGCGCGAAGTTGAGATATAGTTTGGTCAAGGGCGCATCGTGGAGAATAGAACACATTCATGTCAGCCTGGAGGATGCATCAGCCATTACAGGCCGAGGAAAATCACTGTAGATCATACCATCTTAATCACGGCAAGTCCTCGCTCGAGTTCACGAAAAGAGAGGAGAGTTGACAAATATATCATATCCCAGACCAACCTATCATTTATATGTGAAATTTCACGGCAAGACCCTTTGCAGGCATAGGAAAAAGCTCTTGTGGCGGAAGACCTCTTGAATTTCCCTCCGAGTCGGACTACCGCCCACACCGCCTCAGCCCCTCAAGCTCGGTAAGGGGAGCATGTTCACCGATCCAAAAGAACATGTTCTGGGAAGCCCAAGGGAGGCCTTAATTTTATTCGGTGTTGACCATTTACTAGACCGACTCTTGCTGGTAAATTAACATATCATGGTGGCTAACTCTGGTTGTTGCGTTGCATTCATTGATATTGTGTGTTTGCAATTGCAATATTAATGTGTATACATGTACAATGTTGACATTGTCACTCTATATTAGCCATGAGAATCGAGATCTGTATTCTGCATCAGGATCAGTCGTAAAAGTGGTCGAAATCTTGAAGATCAATGCTCCATATATAAATAACATATCCAATCAGAAATATAATCAAAAACCTGCAATAAAGCCTACTCCACAACGCAAGCAGCGAACTTCCCCACGCATATCTCGAAACTGACTCAGGTATTGTCGAGATTCTATGGTCTGTACATGGGGAGGCTGAAAGTATAAGGGGACCAGTTTCGTGATCTGAAAGGGAAGAGCTAGCTGATATTCTTGGTGACGATAATGGGTCCCGAGAGCATTGGACAACATAAGCACCAGGAAGCTGCGACTCCAAGCCTACCGATAACTCCGAGCTCGTAGATAGCTGGAGAGAATGGAAGTCTTCATCGCGGAGTGCAGCCTCTGGCCTTTGAACGAACCGGTTCAAACTGGCCTCCACTTTCTTACAAATCACCGCAAGCTTCTTCAGACGTGCCTACGGTAGTTCGGTCAAAGACAGAAATTCAACGACGAAAGGAAAAATCTTACAATATCGACCTTAATTTGCCTGTGCTCTTGCTCCCGGGCCACCGATGTGAAGGCATGGACGTCGCGGTGAAGACCGTCAGCACTGTAGGACAGGGTAACTTCCATGAGATGTAAGGTGTTTGTGGTCTCGCATATTTTCTGTGTAGCAAGCGTCGTATTTTCCACGCTCCTGAACACTTCACAAAGGAAGTGCGAGGTGTACTGACCGTCACTTTAAATTGATTCCAGCGTTAAATTTTGAAAATCTGAGTGGATGTAGCTCCTCACGATTCAGTCATGTTGTCAATTAGATCAAAGAAAGAAGCCACCACAGCTGTTTTCCTTTTATCCTGATCACAAGTATATGATGTCAACGAATTACGAGTAGCGCTGTGAATACAAGATTAACTTAAGTAGTATGAAGGATGTCGGCTCGGAGACCGCAAAATTGCGGACCGCACCCGACTCCGGTTCGCCGTCACGGTCTGGTTCTGAACGTGACTTTGTGCTGTGAATGCAATGATATGCATAGTTGTGTGTGAGAAAGAGGTAGGGCAGTCAGAGTAGTGGATTCTGACTTGATTCTCGTTTGTTTCTGCGTCGACTCTGAATTTGTTTCTGGAGAAACAGTTTTGTACAAACGGACAAAAATTGGGAATCCACTGACCGCCCCGGGTTTTCTGCAGCTGAGGTCGTTTCTGAACATGGACAGACGGATCAGAGAAACGACCGGCGTTTCTGGCTGAAGCGAGACTCGTTTCTCACTCGTTTCTAGGAACAAACCACCCTCCCTTCAGAACCGAGTCACAGAAACGGCCAGAAACGAGCACTATATGACCGCCCCTGTTGTATCAAGAGGAGCCTTACCGCTTTGCCTAAAACATCTGCGGCTTGCCGGTTCTTTTCTCCACGTACCTACCGCCCAACGTCCACTTTGACAAATTCACGAAGTAAAGACGAAGCCCTCATAGGTATATAAATGCTTGTTCTTTCACTGTACCAAAATTCATCCAATCTTTTAGCTTTAAAGCAGGTTCTATTGCACATATGTCCTTGGTTTCGCAGCTTCCGCAATGTAAGTGGTTAGCACTGTTGTGATGTCGATATTTCATTAACATGTCCCAGTACTGGTATACCTTATGCCCCGGTCTGATTACTGGATTTCTCTGGAGCTCCTTGTAACTCGTAGTGCGTTTTACATGATCTTGAGACGTCTTTCAGTATTTTGATTTTTACTAGTGAGATTAGCTGAATTACAACTCGGAAGACAGGTCCCTCCAGATTTCATTCCCCTGATAAGGAAGTCCTTACGAGAAGAGGTGATACACCATTCTTCGTAGCAAGTTACTTGATACTTATGATCCTATGATAAGGTCCAGAAAGGGTTCGTTGTAGAAGATCAGGGCTCCCTTTCTTATAAACTAACATCGGTGGGTGACCGACGGTGCGCAACTTCTTCTTTGTTACCACGTCCCGATGTGTCAACTTCAAGCAAAGGCGAATGGACATAATCAGACACCCTGATTTTCCATACGACTTGGATCTCACCAAGAGATTGTCTCATTTTTTCGCTGAAATCGAGATAGCAAGTGTAGATGATCCACCTCTCACACTTACGGAAAACGTCCCACAAAGTTTAATTGGACGTCCACGCGAATGCCAATACATGAGTCCTTTATTTTCACTACCGCCAGAGTTACTACATGAAATATCATTTTATGTGAGTAGTCTCCTATCGTTACATTGTCATCATTTACCTGAAAGTCTTGTGCTAGTTAGATGGCCTGAGCTTGAAGTCCTTACGTCACACTTGCATTATCATGGCTGACTGCATGAAACGCACCTTATTTGCGAATATGGCTATCGATATGTACTATGGACACGCAAGATCTGCTCTTTCTTTTCTACAGGCGGCGGCACTTGGTCTTACCGACGTCATGCTCTGTACAAAATCACTTTATTTGCGAGGGCTTTCCCCAGGAATATCATCTTGTGAATGCAGTGACGAAGGCTTGGTATTTCCCCCACGATCATGCTCGTGCCAGATTTCTGGAGACGGCTACGAGGAAAACCTAGAAGACATAGGAGAAGCACTCTCCGGAAACCCCCTCCTTGCCCAGGATGATATGAGAATGATGGAAGCATACTTGTCTCCAGCTCTATCGAAATTCCAAGGACTCCGGAAAGTGACGTAGGTGTTCAAAGATATCAATTTAATAGTCAACTGAGAACCGTTCAGATGGGCTCTTGAGGGTTGCGATCCTGAATGGGCGCACGTTACCGTGGCGACAGAATTGAAGAACCTTCCACTGTTAAAGAGTCTCGTCGTGGATACTTGGCTTCCTCCCGATTGTCTATCTTGTCTTCGACAATTTCCCCTCTCTATGAACTCGAGATCAACCTGCAGCATCTCGACCTCCAAGACCTTTTCCATTCTGAATGTCCTTTTCGAGCACTGATAGAAAAGAGTTTGGCGCTGCATTCACTGCGCATTTTAGGAACTGTCGCGGAGGATGATGACATACCTGATGTACAAGCTCTTCCTTTACCGCTGGGAGTGCTCCATGCCCGTGCTTTGAAGGAATTTGCGGTTGACTCTCCCCTCTTATTCTTGGACCAGTCATCTGTGCCTTACTTCCGCCAGCTCACATCCCTTAGTATTGGCTCCGCCATCATTTGCGACCTGTTGACCGAGTTTTGGGTAGCTATGAAAATCTCCCGTATTTCCCTGCGCAAACTCAAAACTCCGTTATCGCAAGAGTCTGCGCCCTATCTCCTTGATTATCTGGAGTCCTTTGCAGGCCTCCAATCTCTGGCATTTTCTGTAGTTGGAGAAGCCTCCAGCGCGGCAAGAAGATTGTCAGACCATACCATTCCTCTCCACTCCCAAACTCTAGTGAATCTCGCTTTCAAAGCCTCTCATAAAGCTTGGCATTCGCTGGCATTGGAAAGTATTTCTCGATGTAAACGTTTAGAGCGCCTTGGATTGGGGCCGATCCTCTCCTACCATTCACCTTGGGACATGGAACACATCGTGAGGGTTGCCTTTTCCTTCTTCGAATACTCCATAATGACGAAACTCTAGCGTTCACTTCTTGATAACGTACTCACGGCAAACGGGGAATCTCTAGAACATATCTTTTTATGTCTGTCTGACCTGGTTTCATGCGCGCCCATAGACGTAGAGGTTGCTACATGGGACCCTGTGGTGCCAAAGAAAAGCGTAAGAGTGACAATTGTCCCAGATGCTTTTGATATTCTGGATCGCCATACAACACTAAAGTCCCCTCAAGGGTGTATCTTTGTATTGTGATATACCGTCTTTGCCTACATACTGTAGCACTTGTTCATTGCGGAATATCCCGGGCCCTTTCCCATTTGCATCTTCTATTTGCGTATTTATACCACCATCCATATCATAACAGTACTTAGATGTTCCCTACTGGAGCAGCTAGGCTTTTTGAACGTCGATCTCTGTGCTAGTCAGAATGACCACAAAATAAATGTGGTCCGAACAACCGATGATGCGGCGTTGACGTTGAGAATATTAGTTAGTTCCTTAGTGCCGTATGGACTGTTTTGTCCTAAGAGACTGGTAGGAATGTAAGATATTTAGCCTAGTAAGCACCAAGTATAGTCAAAGAGGGGAAGAGCTCTTGTGAGCTTCCGGTAATCTTGGATGTGGGAAGGTCTGAAGGCTATCAAAGAGTTCCCAAGGTCTTAACGTATCATATGTATGATATTTCGTTGTATTGTCCTTGAATAAACGCTTCAATGCGACGTAATAGACCTGATACGGCCCCTGGCCACCTTTTTGTTACGAGGCTACTATGCCTCTATCTGTCATTTACCGTCAAACGTCGGTCCAGGTGTTCGCATGTGCTCCTTTCCTTCTTCTATCCTTTCGGGAATGACTTAGCTATAGGTCGCGCAGCTGAATTGAGTGCCCTATATAAATTGCGGATCACATTTTATTTTTTGGTACAAGCACTGGGAGTGAATAGAATTTGATTGAGTAACTAAATTGTTCGTTATAAATGTAATAATGAGTGGCGGCTTTACACTTATTGAGTGTTTTTCGACGCCGCAACTTCTCCCAAGCTATCTACGACGGATGCGGACCGATCGTGGTTGGTACGTCAATTGGAGCGACGACTTGCGGGATAAACTCATAGGGTGACGAGTTCGGAGCTGCATGGAGCTCCCCGGATCGTCCCTCACCAGTGGACGTGATAGCTCAGCGTGGACATCGTCAGTTAGCTTGTTCAACCGAGACAAAAGCAATCTTTTGTTCTGTAATGTGTAGAATGCGGATGAAGGTTCTTGTAATTCATACGCTCTGTTCCGGGACGGAGGCATTAGCCAGCAAACTGCACATCGTGCACAATGAACATACCGATCAGCGAGAGCAAGCCCGTAGGCAGATAGGATAGAACTGTAGCGGTGGATCAGGATAGTCGTGATTCCCAGAAGTTTGGCAATTTCGCAAGCGTGTTGTCCTCCTGCACCTCCGAAGGATGCTAAGCTACGCCACAAAGTCTTGATAAGATGTTAAGTTCCATGAGATCGGTGAGATGGTACCTACATATGTTTCGAAGTCGCGTGTCCTCTGGCCTCTGTAAGAGCTCGTATTGGCCGGGCCATTGTCTCATTCGCAACTTTGATGAAACTTTGAAAGCACCATAAGTTATATTTCACCGCCAGGCACTTTGAACATACCCGTATACAATCTCGTCAAAGGACAGCTTCTGTTCATGGCTCGCATTAATTTCATCCACAACCTTTTGGAACCCTACCCTGGAGGCATTACTGTCAAGAGGCTCCTTCTCAGATGCTCCAAAAATCTTTGGAAAGTATTGTGGAACGAGCCGACCGAGTAGAAGGTTTGCGTCTGTAACTGCCAGTGGCCCACCCTTCCTGTAACACGCAGGCCCTGGTTGGGCCCCGGCACTCTCAGGACCTGCAAGGAATAATCCATTGCGGAAGGTCAAACACGATCCTCCTCCTGCAGCAACAGTGTTGATATCTAACTGGGGCGATTGAATAGTCACGCCTGCTGTCGTCGTTTCGTAGACAACTTCATAGCGACCATCGAATCGTGATACATCGGTGGAAGTACCTCCTACATCCAGTCTGGCATTGAACCATCAGCGTGAATTTAGAGCATCAGAAAAAGTGTAGATACCCGATGATAGGTCTTCGTTCTTTTTCATCCCAGCTTGTAAGAGCGTATCCAACCACTCCCCCCGCTGGTCCACTGAGGATACTCTTAAGGCCAGAAAAGTTATCCAAGTCGACAAGTCCACCATCACTTCCCATGAACTCCACTCGTGGACTACGCAGTGTTCCGTCTTTTAACTTTGCATCAAATCCACTGAAAAAACNATCCAAATAATCACGTAGGATGGGGGTAAGATAGGCGTCTGCTGTGGAAGAAACGCCTCGCGGGACCATCTTGATCATGGGTAAAAGTTGCGCGGATTCTGAGACATGCTCAAAGCCTACTGACCGTGCAAGTTTGGCAACGGCGCGTTCGTGATTAGGGTATGTGTAGGAGTGTACGAACACGATTGCTAAGGATCGGTATCCTTCTGCATGCAGACGCTCCAAGTCTGTCTTGACTGCCTCTAGATCTATGAAACGGAAGTTAGCAGTGATGGAACTCGTGTATTCGCAGAGATGTGCTCACCTGGTTTCTTCATAATCCTTACTGCTTCCCCGGATATACCTCTAACGATTTCACCGGGACCTTCAGCATCACCTATTCCATCCCATCCATTGCCACGATATCCTCTCTGCACAGTACCATTGTCGTCAAACTGGACAGCATGTTGTTCTGCCTTAGGGTCTGACGTATATCCGACCAGCGTTACTCTCTCGTCAACCTCTACTACGGTGGAGTATAAAGGATGAGGCCTCCGAATATTCAAATCAAAGATTTTGGGACGCGATTGATTGCCAATGAGAAGGAGATCTTTGAAACCGCTGGTGATAAGCAGAGCATGTTTATGTCCTTTTCGTTCGAGCAGGGCGTTTGTTGCCACTGTCGTTGAAAGACGAATGTAATCTGAAGAAGAGGTGATTGAGAACTTAGCGATGTATGACGAAGTAATAGACGGAGCTGACCGATCTTGTCAGTCTGGAGGATGTTTTTCCTGGGAATAGTCTCTCCGGTGACTATTTCTAGTACACGCCGGATTCCCTCCGTAGGTGCGTCATCATAGTTGGCGGTATCTTGAGATACTAGAAGTGAAAGTCAGTATAAGTCCAACAACATATATCCAGAAGATGACTTACATAGTTTGACGACTATTTCCTTACGTTGTCCTCCATTTCCCATGTCTGGATATGAGCTGAATAGAGACAATTGATATATGAATTACGCAAGGAATGGGACTGAGATCATCGCACGCATGGACATCGCAGAAAGTTCCTCCCCTATCAGCGCAGATGCGGATAGAACGGTCAGGAATACGGGACATATTGACAAGGATGATGATGCTGGCGAGCGCAGGAAAGAGTTTCTAGAGTTGGGGGGATGTTCATTTCGCTATCCGTTAAAGACAAACGTTCGGAAGTCGTACGGAAGTTCGGGTTTCTGGGAGATGGTGATTTCAGACAAAAATGGGGAAGTTGAGTAGTACGAGCTCGAGCAAGGATTTCAGATTCCGGGTAGTTTCCGAGAGCGAGTGTGAAGAGGCTGAGGATCTACCAGCTATCGATCTAGGATCCAACGAAGCCTTGACAAAGCTATTGACGGCCTTGGTGGGACCCCGAGAGAGAGAAACGATCGACGGACCGAGTGATCCGCGAATGATGTCAGTATCATTTGCTTCAAGGTCCAGTCGACGATTGACCGCCACAACAGATTCTGCATTGAAGCCTCCCCAAGCTGGCCTCACCGACAGAAGAAGTCCTCAATAACTATATTTAATTGTCTTATCTCTTGAACCACTCTGCTTGTCTTTACATTATACGGTATTCCACATCTACCGTGGAAAGTTATGATGCGATTGATGCTCATCATTGCAGGTCTCGTTAACTCGTCTAGTGCTGTACGGGCGCATCGTTTGCTAGCGTTGGTTCATCTCTGAACACAGACGCACATACCCCTCTGGCTTGACTATCAAATTAGCGATGTCAACTGTAGAGAACTTCACTATCCCTGCTTCGCCAGTAGCAACTAAAGCGCTGCTCTTGTTAACCCTACCAAGCCTTTCGGCTCTCCATTTTCTCTCTGCAGTGATAGAGCAAGCCACAAAGGACACACGGAGTTCGCTCACTATCATTATCTTCTCTCGGCTCTTCGACGATGGTGTTATACCTCATGCAGACAGATGGGACGACGTTCAACGATTGTTAACATCTGCCTACGTTCATGCGTCCAAAGTCGCGCAAGATATGGGAAAAGTCCTCATGGACATCAACGTACTGCTAAAGGGAACGAATGAAAAGCTTCCAAGTAAAATTGGGAATAATGTAGACGTGATATTCCGCGTTTCTGGAGGTGAGTTTCCTGCCTTGCTTCCGCCTCCAAAGCAATCGACGCATGAAAGTCTCCAGACTCCATCATTGCAGAGCTCCCAATCTCTCTCCTATCTGTACACCATATTTATCTCCAACACGGCGTGGCTTCGGAACCACCAAGTGGGCCAGGGAGCCCTGGTAAACTCCCATCGCCTTCGTTGTTTCCCGTAGTTGCTCTTGGAGGAACGTTTGACCACCTTCACGCGGGTCACAAAATCCTTCTTAGTATGGCAGCTTGGATTGCAGAAGAAAAGATCATTGTTGGCGTAACAGGTGCGTTCTTCGTTCACCTTTCACTTCTGGTGGCGGCCATCGAATATTCTCTCTTTCAGACGACGCATTGCTGAAGAAGAAAGTACACGCCGAACTTCTAGAGCCGTTATCACAACGCATGGACAACGTCCGTTCTTTTCTTTCGCTATTCAGACCTGGCTTGATCTACGACTTGGTTTCACTTTCGGACGTCTACGGCCCAACAGGATGGGATCCCAATATCCAAGCTCTCGTTGTGAGCAAAGAAACTCTAAGTGGTGGAGATGCTAGTTGAGTTCCTGCCCGACCAAATCTCTCTGAAACTGACTTATTATATTTGTGTTTGCACTAGTCGCCTCACATAGGAAGGCTCAAGGCCTCCCTCCTCTCCGGACCTTCGTCATCGATGTTATTTCGCATTCTGATCCAGATATTAACCACGAGAATACCGACCTATTGAAAGCGACCAAGATGAGTAGCACGTATATTCGTGAATGGATTGCGGAACAGCAGAAGGACCCCGAATCGTCATCACCGCTGTAAGAAGAGGCAAGAAAGTCATTGTATGTATTATAAAACCGGTCTTTGTAGTGTACAACTTGAACGTGTGGAAAGCAATTGTCATTAGTATGCATTACAAATGTCGTGATAGGATGGAAAATTCTGCTGCTACTGCTAGAACCAACTAGGGTATTTCTACTACGATACATACTCAGTCCGACTGAGAACCAGGGGAAACTACGATAATACGGGAATAAGTTACTGCTCGGAAACTGCAATTGCAGAGAAAGATGCTGCGTGTTATGTCCGTGTGCGAGGAGATACCTTACTGGCGTGTAGATCCTTCACATCGAAGAAAGTGCTGACCGCAAAAGAGACACAGAGAAGGCAAGCAGCTGCAGTAGACACATTGTACGCATTGCACCTGTATTGACATGCTTCAGTGTGATTATTCCAAGTTGCATAAAGGGTTGTGCTCACCATCCCTCAAACCCGCCTGCCGAGCACCGCTTGCCCAGCATGATTAAAATAAACACAGCGCCCCACAAGATGATACCAAGAACGTCAACAGCAGTGGTCTTCTTTAGCCACAGTCTCGCGCTCTTCCACTTAGCCTCCATCGCAAGGCCTGCGAAGACACCTCTCCTCTTTGCCTTTCTCCTCCTCCTCTTATCTCCCTTCGGTTCAAATGAGCCTGGGACGGTGCCATCCCAGTCTTCATCATCAGAGCCATCTGATTCCTCTTGTCCATGTCCAAAGGCATGTGGGTCCACGATGAGATTGACTTGTACGTCTCCTGCAGGCATACCGTGCCCTTTCTTGCCCTTCTTTCCCTTCGGGCCTCCTTTGAACTCCTTGCTACCAGGCAAGCCCTGCACTGGCAGGACCATCATCCCATTGGCAAGAGGCGGAGATCCAACTTTCCCATCTTTCCTACGGCCAAAGCAACAGGNATGAATGACAAAGAGAAAGAAGAGGCCGAAGAAAGTGATGACGGAGAAGACATATAAAACATATGCGGCTGGTGTTCCAGAGGGAGGTGGTTTCTCTTGCGGTTTGATGACCTACATGGGTCACTCAATTTTTGATTATCTCTTGAAAGAAACAGGACACTCACCACTGCAGCATAGATAGAAGGAATAGCCGCAGCAAGAGAGAGTAACAATTGTAATATCCTTGTTACAAGTCTCTTCTTGGGACCTTCTGTAACCAGTGACCCTCTTTCATCGACAGTTCCGACGAGGGGCTTTCCGTTTTCGTCTACAAACTCCTTTTCATTGGTGGATCTGTTTTTGGCATTTGGACCGAACTCTCTCTCCAGCATTCGCATTCTTTCTTCTTTCAATGTTGCATCGACTGATGGACCATATTCTGGAGGCTCGTTGCTCCAAGGCAAAAGATCTCTAGAAGATTCGTGTCCGTAAGAGCTCCCATATGGATCCCCTGGTGCGGGATAGGAAGGTGGATTATATCCGTGCTTTATATTATGACCAGGATCGAAAGGGGACTGCTGAATCGGCTCCTGGTATGATGAAGGAGGAGGGGAGGATGGACCTGCAATCTGTGTAGACTTAGAGGGGTACCAACCTCTGGACCATGCTGGGAATTGTCCGACGTCGATTTCAGGATCAGACGTTGCGGGAGCTGGGGAGGAGTCTAGTTGACGGGAAAGATAAGGATAGTTATGGGTGCGATGGGTAGGGGTAGGGTGTGAATGTCGACTACGTTTGGGGGA
>LBLO01000913.1:0-13949 GCA_004354395.1 Chondrostereum purpureum | reverse complement strand
CTTTGGATGACTTGGGATCCTTCATGGAAATCTATCTCCTTGCCGTTTGTACCCTTTTGTACCTCACGCAAGCCTGAAAGTCCGTCACATAAACATGAAGATCCGCTTCTAGAAAATTTCTGTTAAGATAAGTGAGAATTAGATATTTTCAGGTGCGATGTTAGTGAGCGTGATACGTATTCGTGATACTTTATTACTCCCCAGAATTGGGCATTCAGNCCTTCCCGCCTCTGGGAGCAAGGAATATGGGGTGGAACGTGTGCATATTATGAGCTGCAAAGTCATCTATACAAGATAAACGGCCTGGCTGTTGTGGTTCCCATCGTATCAGCGAGGAGATGTACAGGTTCTTATCTTCAAAACTCTACTGCTTTCTTCATTCAGTTGCAACTACTAGGTGTTATTGGTCTGGTAACTACTTCTCTATGCNGGAATACTGTAGTATACTCATGGACACTAAGCAGTCCATTTTAATGTAACTCCAATGCTCTAGAATCAACTTTTCCTGCTGCTACTATAGCCTCTCTTGTTGAGGAGTCACAACGGAGTAGCCCGGGCAGTCAGTTGTTCCAATCCTCATTACTAGTGGAATCCATAATACATGATATTACTATCCAATGTATCTCGTCTTTAATAGTCTTTGTGAGATTAAGAAGAAAGCTGCTTGTAGATTCACACGACGCCACAACGGAGGTGTCACAGCCTCCCGCCTTCAAGTGTATGGTTCCGATTCGGGATATTACTCCTTGTTTTCTGCCACATCGACACTCTCAAGTCGTAAACCCACTCTCGGTCGTACTCTATGTANACTTTGGTTCCTGTGACTCTATACCACCTTTCAACTACTACACTCCCGAATGTCCCCAGAAATCTCAGATTGACTTGTCAATCGCTCACAAGGTGCCAGCAAGTCAACCTGGGCCAAGCACTACCTCCTGAGCCATGAAACACACGGCCGTCTGGGATGGCTCTTGCTTAGATATAGTCGCGGAAACCTTGAAATTTTATCAACTCTGGTGTTCTGCAGTGTCATATCCAATGCAGTCCAAGTGTGGACCGTACAAGTGGTCATTTTGCCTCTTCTTTGCATTTTTTATGTCGGTGAATCAGAAACCTTATTTAAGTTTAGACCTTCTCCGGGAGCCAGCAAGACTATGCACGTGGCCATCGCTATCTTCCTTGAGCGCGGGATCAGAGCAGTAGTGTGTATAGCCTCTGGTTCGTCGTTTTCGGCGAGGGACCCCGGAGGGACATACCGTCTCTGCGCCATAGAAGTGTGGTGTGGGCGCTACCTTTTCCTTTTCCTTCCAACTTCCATCACCCTCTATCGTGCTACTGTCATGACATTTCATGCCTTTCTTTCTGTCTTGTTGTTGTCGTGTTTGATAGTACCTGGACATGGTCAGCCACAAAAACGTGAAGATTCGCCTTCCGAAATTCTACACATACCGGTTAATGTAGATGATGACTGGCACTACTCAGTAGAAGTAAACATGGTACGCTCTAAAAGACTTCTGTGACAATCCCAGGCTTAAATTACGCCACTCTTAGTCCTCTGGACCTGATACACAATCTTTTTCGCTTTTACTGTCGACAAGTACTGGGTACAATATTGTGGCTAGATCGGGCTGTACTTCATGTGGAGGAGGACAGACGTGAGCTTTGTGGGTTCAGTTGCTTCTGTCCAATCGCTAACTCGTTGTATTTCCAGTTATGATGCTGGCAGATCTACATCTGCCCAAGACCTATCAATATCTAGAAATGTGTCGGTCGCTGGGGCTAATGGGAGCGGGACCTTAGTAAAGGAGGATTGCTCGCTCCACGAAAGCAACGGATCTCTCTGGACGTATCCAAACCAAACAGGCAAGCCAACCTCTGTTGATGTGTCTTCAGAGCTGGCAGTTACATTGATTTCCAGTTTTGGTTGTGAACCAATCCGATGGTCTCTTCCCATCCAGCTCCTCATACTCATACTCGGGCATCCTTGGCCTCGGTAACAATGCGAGGTACAATCGTAACTTAGACGCTTCAGAAGATATCCTCACGCGTCAACTTTTCAGAGACGGAAACTTTGCTGACACATTCTACGAGGGGTATCTCCAAAGGAACCCCTCAAGAAGCAACTTTTCATTTGGTATGGCTCTTGACGCCCCATATGGCTCATCTTCCAAACCTTCTGGGGGTGTCCTCCATTGGACCACCCCAGACCCATCTGCGTTCCAAGGGGATGTATCATGGAAGTCCATGGCTCCAACGAATCCAAACTTATCTATCGCAGCCGATTGGGCTATCGACTTGGACAGATGGACCTTCGCTTCTACCGATGGGCTCAGTATCTCACGTTCTAACGATGACCTGGTGACGGTAGTGGATCCGTTCTTTTCTCCAATCGTGTTCCCTCAGTCAGAATCTCGGAGCATATGTATGTGTATTTTATCTCTACCAAGATCCGTCGGCTGACTTAATGCTCAGATGGAGGCATAACTGGGGCCTCTGTTTTCTCCGCTCAGGGATCAAGTTTCAATTCTTGGAGGATTCCTTGTGATACGAAAATGAGGTTGGACTTTGCGTTTGGCGACTTAGTTGTGACTTTGGATGAAAGTACTCTAGTAAGACAGACATCTACCGAGTCCGATGGTCGTTGTGCTAGTGCTCTAGAAGAATGGGCCGACCGCACATCTGGCGAGTATCTCCTAGGATCTAGCCTCCTTACAAAGCTCTATCTGTAAGTGCCTCCTCCTTTCGACGCTTCCTATGGTTAAACTCCATCCAGCATTGTCGAAGTGTCGGAGCAAGGCGGTAGAGTTGGCTTTGCCGAAAGGACTAAGTCGACAAAACAGATCAAAACGCTTGCCATAGTTGGAATCGCGTTAGGTTCCCTTGCTGTGGCATTATTTCTCATCGCCGCGGGTTGGGTTATCTATCGGAAAAAGACCAAGTCTATGAATCGACACAAGAAATCAGATTCGGAAGTCACCCCTTTCATGGCATCCTCCTCTGTTGGTTCTGAGGATATCAGGGGACTCATTTCTACTCCATATCCTCCCCCTCCAAATAGTCCCGGATATACACTCGACCTTTCCGACTCTCGCCATAGCTCAGCTATATTTACTGGCCAATATACATTGCTTCAGATCGCCCCATCTGGGGCGATGGTACATCAGGGGACGCCGTCATCCCAAGATCACAGTAACAACACTCACAATCAAACAGAACATCTCCTAACTGTTCCGGTGGGGGTACGAGCATCTGAGAGCGATAATCCACCACCTTACATCTCTGAGGCTTCAGATCCTCAACGAAACTCTAACTCCACAGAGTTAACTAATAACGATGGAGGAGGCGGAAACCGGAGAATCGTGGCTTCATTAAAGTCACGATTACAACCACGAATAGACAGGAGCCCCCGCANGGGCCGTCATGTACCACTGCCTGTTGGGCAATCTTTCTAATGTTTTTGTATTCCATGCTTGTTTTTTGCTATCCATGGACGTGTACCTTATTATGTTCAATATTTAGTTTACTAAAGGTATATGCGCACATATCTACAGTATCTTTGCCACACATTCGCTATAATATCAGAAGATGCTGTGCTGACAGAATCAGGGATCTTATCTCTGATAAAGGGGGGAGAAGGATCTATACTAGCCCACAAGTCTCACTGAATTTGAACTGGATGCACGCGAAGACCAGTGAGTGCCACACTCGYGCCAGACTCGCGACGCAGAACGTGACGTGACTTGACGCGTCTTCTTCTCTACTTTAATTCCGTCGGCATTATGCAGTCCGATGCAGACACTCTCCGAATAACTCTGGTATAGTCTATTGCATTATCAGTTTTAAACATAAAATACACGCGTAAACAGGCCCTAGTCGCACTGAAATTCAAACCCGAATCTCAGTCTATCCACTGCATGTTCACACCTCTCTGATAGGTGGAATCTACTGCTAAAGATAAAAACCTCACATAGCATATATCCTTGATTTATGCTCGAAATTTCCTGCATCTGAACCTGGCCCTCCGACTTCGGATGGTAGTTGGAGGAATCATGCCCTGGAGTTGGAGAAAGAAGTGAAGCACTTGAAACAAAAATATGAGACTCAGAGGATTAGTAGGCGTTTTATTCGTCTTTCCTTTTCAATGATCAGCCGAAATAATGGAAACATTTCAGAGGCCATTAAAGCTGAAGCACTTCAGAAGAAACCCACAGAACCTCTGTCTTCGTCTGCGGAAACACAAATTACGACAGGTGGTAAAAATAGAGCCAAAAAGACGACCCGAGCAAAGGCGATCGAGCGACTAGCTGACACTGTTGATGGGATTCTTGATGAACACTACCCTTGTGAGTCCTCTATTCTATTCTTGAATAATATTCTGAGTTCTATAAAGGCGAAAAAACGTCACATATATTCGTGGCGCTGGATTCATTCCAATCCCTAGTCGCATCTCTTCCTCACAAAATCAACTCGTCTCAAGAGGAACTTTTGATATATACCGTTGGACAACTATTGGACGCCCTCTCGAAAATGTTGCAGTCTGCAATGCAAGAGTCGACTAGTACGAAACCAGACATTGTGAAAGCTCAAACTGTGCTCGTGGAATACTTGCTTTCCACTTTCGCTCTGTTCTTTCCGCTAGAAAAATCTTGCTACCTTGAGGAAGTTCTTAACAAACTGCTAAAAACCATTCTATATCCTATCTTACGGACCATCAACCACCTCTCTGAATGCTTCGCCAATGCCACCCTCCTCTCAGACTCCGTGTGGGACCCAGCAGACCTACCCGTGGATATCCGCCCTCAAATTCTCCAGCTGTTCTGTGTCACATATCACTCTACTGAGGTATTCTCGTCTCATGCAGATATCCGGGACATATTAATCCTTGAATCCTTTCGCCGGCTGGTCGACCTCTTACCTAAATCTACTAGCCCCCCCATTCATCTTAAACGATCCGTGGAAGACAGGAGTAACCGGCTGGCCCGTGGAGAATCTCTCTGGTATATATGTGCTATCCTCGACGTGCTCTTCACTTCCCAACCAAGCAAACAGACGGATCCGGTGCAAACAGTGCCTATCTTGGAAAACTCCATACTCGACACGATATGCGGCGTGCTAGTACGTTGTCGGGATCATGGGAGGAGCGAGATGGGCGAGGCAGAATATGAGGTGATCATGGCGATGTTGGAGAGGTATTGGGTACGCATTGGATCTGGAATGTGGGAGTAAGCCTGAAATATAATAGACGGGAAGAATCTACTTCGTTGTAGGTGCACACCCTTCAGCTCACCATCCCCAGCAGCTTTCTGTATGACTAGCAATGAGAGGTAAGTCAAATACGGCCTATTTTTAGATTGGCCCCGAAGGACCTCTGCGTGTAATTTCTGTCTTGACGTACCCATAGGGATTTGTCCTGAACTAGGGCAATTATCTTCTAACTCCTCACCTTTCAGCGGGGACGACGTGTATAAGTATACCACTCATTCTCCGACATACATAACTAGGGTGCTGTTTTAATTTTAGGATGTGGGACTTTTCCCCCGAATGTATCTGGGCGACACGTTGTTGGGACGGCATGCATTATGAACAAATCTGTTACTCGAATGGACACACAGTGTATCCTATGCTAGGTCTTGCCTTGGGTGAGCTCAGCCGTAATTCGTAACCAAGGAGGCGTAAGGCTCGTCTTAGTAGGTTGTGCCTCGACGTCACTTAGGGATGTCTTCCCCGTGCACTATCCATTAATCCCCACCAATAGTACTGCAGCTCAGGAAGAACGCTAAGAATAGTAACAGCTTTACTACTAGGATTACCAACATTTCTGCTTTCATAGGGAAGTTCTCATGCCTCAAGGCGGCCGAAGGCAAGACCGATTTTGGGAGCAATTGCAAGTTCAAAAGGTTGGCGCTTCACTCTTCTGCCCCAGCTCACGAGTCTTACAGGCTCAGCCACACGCAGTCGTGCCAAGTGATGGATCAGTCTCCTTCAGTCTCTCGGCGCGTCATTTCGCTTGAGTCAATTGTTGATCCAGGTGTAAGGGACGGGATTACCTAACGTCACGATAGATGATCTGGTCGCTAACGACGAAGGTGTAGCCAGTCTTTTGGAATCGGTTGAGTTGAAGGAAGCCAGTGAACTTCCAAGTTCACTTTCATTCTGTTTTTCTTTCCACGAGAGAGCACTCTTTGGCTCCTCTACTCTCCGCTCCTTCCGTCACCGCAGGTAAGCTAACCACGGGTATCTAAATGCCTCGGTGAACAGCCATTCATCGAGGTGCCAAGATCCTGCTTTATAACCATCTCATTTATCCACAGGACGGTTTGCATCTGCCTCTTGACTTTCATGCTGAACTTTTCATTTTCCATCCATGCGCTGGTCGTCGTCTTTCTAGCCTCCTGGGCATTCGGTGAGTTAAAGGACTGTATACAACAAGCGGAAGCCTGACACCTGGCAGGCCATAGCGAATCAGCGAGACCGCTCAAGAGGCTCGCACATCCTTCTACTCTTTCTATTGACATCCTTCCACGAAATTCTAATCACAAACGCACATTGTCTTCACGCTCGACCACCCTCCGTCATGACGACTCCTTCCGCCTCATAATATCTGCATTCGACGAGGACTTTTACATCCATCTCCGTCCAAACGACCACCTTGTCCATCCAGCCGCTCGCATTAACTACCACACCACCTCTGACGATGGCAGTTCCGTCACGCGCGAAACAGTACCGCTCCTGCGCGAATCTGTGCGTGCATATTGGGGAGAGGTCGTCAGGGGAGAATATACCGACGCCCGCATGCGTGAGGATGCAGCGAAGCTCTACCGTCCTGAGACAGATAATCGTGCTGAGCTCGGCTGGGCGCGAATCATGGTCCACCACCAAGGCAGCGCAACAGAACGCCCTTCGTTCGAGGGCGCTTTCACTGTCAATGGGGTCATCCACCACGTCATGACCCGCGAGAAATACCTCCGTACCAAACACCAGCTCGATCCCGAGCTCGTTGAAGAAATCGAGGACGGCAACTTGGTTATCTGGCGTGAATCTGATGTCATGACCCATGAGGAAGAGCACCTCGTAAAAACAGGCGCTCTTCCCACCGAAGCTATCAAGAAACCTCAATCATGCGGACACGATCGACTTTCATACAATACCGATCCTTTGCAAAACCCACTGCTAAGGAAGACGAATCCACCAGTCAGCAAGTACTCTTGGCCATTTGGCAACCTTTCTCTTGGTCGTAGAGACGATGTTGTTGGGTCTGGTATGAACTACAAGTGAGCGCTATGCCCCACAAAATATAATCCCCCATCTAACATCCGTCACACAGCTTTGGGAACACCATTGGTAACATAGATGGTTGTCCCAAGACCCAGAAGATCGTAAGCGATCTCCTTCCTTCGCTCCCCGTATTCTCATCGCATTCTTATTCACCCTTCTACAGCTCTATATGGGAGTTGCCGCAGACTGCAAATATGTAGAAACATATGGCTCTAAGGAGGCGGCCACCACTCAAATTCTCAACGACTGGAATTCTGCTAGTGCATTGTACAAATCTACATTCAACGTCAGCCTCGGCATCATCGAACTTCAGATCGAGGACCGCAATTGTCCTTCCGTCACAAATGATTCTGCGCCCTGGAACACGGGATGCAGCACTCAAGTCACACTCAATGACCGGTTATCCATTTTCAGTGACTGGAGAGGCGACAAGGGTGATGATGGCGTTGGGCTTTGGCATTTGATGAGTGGGTGNCCGACTGGGACTGAAGTAGGGATTGCTTGGCTGGCTACGCTGTATGTTCTTTCCGTATATTCTGTTCTCCAGATCAATGAGGCTGATGGTGTGGGCTCTAGATGCCAGCAATCCGCTTCCGGAAGTCCCGGCTCCATTGTTTCGGGAACTGCTGTTTCGACTGCTGGCCGTACGGAATGGCAGGTAGTCGCTCATGAAACTGGGCATAACTTTGGTGCTATCGTCAGTCATTTTGTGAATTCTATCTTGTTTGAATGATTCACTGACTTTGAGATCTACAGCATGAYGTAAGAAATATCGATTCTGTCATTATTCCTCTAAGGCTAATATTCCTATTAGTGCTCCGATGGCTGCACCAACTCAACCTCTTGCTGCCCGATGAGCACATCGAGTTGCAATGCCAATTCACAATTCCTCATGAGCCCTGTTTCCTCAGATGGAGAGACGGCTTTTTCCCCTTGCACCATTGGTAACATCTGTAGGTCTTCTTTCTTCTTACCCACACAGCCCTCCTCCTAATTTTATCGATTTCAGGCTCCGTAATGACCGGTGTCGACGGCAGCCAAACCGACACGAGCTGCCTCGTTGACCCTGAATCCAACTCCCGACAACTCATCTCCTTGTCCATGTGTGGTAATGGAATCGTGGAGGATGGAGAGCAATGTGACCCCGGATTGAACATGACTTCGAGTTGTTGTGATGCTACAACTTGCAAGTTCAGGGACAACGCTGTCTGCGATCCTCAGAGCAGCCCGTGTTGCACTGACCAGTGTTCATTTGCACCTTCTTCGCAGGTTTGCAGGCCGTCGAAGGATTCAAGATGTGACCAGGCAGAAACCTGCTCTGGAAATTCGAGCAGTTGCCCTACGGATATCGTTTCACCCAATGGTAACATTTTTTACAACAGCGCAACACAAGTCGCTTACTATAGTGCTCTTCCAGGTCAATCTTGTGGTGACAACGACCTCGCCTGTGCAAGTGGCGAGTGTACATCCGTTTCTCTGCAATGCCAAACTGTCGGTGCATCTATGGGTCTTCAAGAGGCCTGTCCGAACCGGGGGGATAATTCTTGCCGCATCTCATGCCAAGACCCTACACAATCTAATGCCTGCGTGCTCCTCTCCGCTGGGCTCATTGATGGCTCGCCGTGCGGGTACGGCGGGACATGCTTCAGTGGATCGTGTCAGTCTGGTAGTGCATTGGATACGGTCAAGTCTTGGTATACACAGAACTTGCAAATTGCTATCCCGGTCACAATCGTCGCTGGTTTAGTCGCTCTCGCTATCCTGTGGTGTCTCGTCCGCAGCATTCTCAACTGTTGTCGTGGTGGACGTACTCGCCCGATGGTGGCTACGAGAACGACGGTGATTCCGCCAGTAGGGACGTTCAGTGGGATGCGCCATGCAAGGCTGCARAGTTATGATCGCAACGGGTATGGTGATGTCGGGCCTCATACGCCTTTCCTCGGACAGAGGTGACCCCCCTCATGTCCAATCTTTCTGATGAACTTACGTCTCTTCCGTTTTTTGTGTAGCGCCCCGCCACCCCAGAACCAGCACCACCCNTCGCGTTCTCAGTCGCAATCTCAATCGCACTGGGTAGATGCTGCAGCGTACAATGGGCGTGGATACAACCCCAGCTAAGGCCTTTATGGTCGTCAAATACTGTATAAATATGTTCCAGGTATATATTCGGCGGATGAGGATGGACCCGTTTCTTTATATAAGTATCAAGTCCTTTTATTTAGCGTGGATCTATCTCCTCCGAACCTCGAGCTATCTGCAATGCGCTTTCGTTTTTATATTTAAGATCCCTTGAGGTTCTTTTCTTTTTCGTTCCTTGTGCTTCGATTTGCTTTGTGTAAAATAGACCTCCCTTCATCGTACAAATTTATGTGTGAGCGTAAGCTTGTACGTCGAGGTTGGCTATGGAAGAGCCCAAAACAATACCACCACCAGAGCTTTGGTATTACCGAAGCCTATCATAAAAGTTTTCTGAAATCCTGTGTTATAGTTCACGATCTCCAGGAGAATTAGTTCATGTGAATAACGAGAAATATAGATGACGCGTCCTCAATTGCGCGTACACACTTATAAAAGATGCAGAGTTCATAGTCCAGATCATTATAGTCACCCTTCCAAACCTACTCCAGCAAAATGAACAACTGTGGTGTCACTGAGCTAGCTCTTCTCCGCCTCAAATCAGACATCCCACTCGAGGCAGCTCTTCCCGGCCTACGCAGGGGNAAAGATGCAATGGAGAAGTACTCTCCCGGAAACACATTCCACTACTTGCGTCAGAYCGAGGACCCGTCCTTCATCTATATAGTCGGCCAATGGCCTAGTGCAGCATACCATCACGAAGTGTTCATCCCTTCAGCAGAGAATCAGGCATGCTTGGAAGAGTTGAAGGAATTGTTGACTGTCCCCTGGATGTTCCATGTCGACGTCAATAAGAAGGATATTCCTATCGATGAAGAGGATGGCGGTGTTATTTCGATTGGGAGATATTCCATTAAAGTGGGGTCCAAGGTGGCTTTTGAGGCCAGCACACACGAAGAAGTCCTTGCCGAAGGGAAGATAGCAGGGGGATGGAGGATAGATAAAGAAGGGGGCAAGGAAGAATGGGTTGCCTTTTCAAGTTGTGAAGATGTTGAAAAGCATCTCCGTTTCAGAGACAGCAACACCTTCGAGGAGTACAGGACAAAGATCAAGGATCATTTGGAAGGAGTTGCAGAGATCAAGCATGCCAGTCTCATTCAAGTATGAAACCATCTAGTAACACGTTATGACAGCTACAGAGTAATTCAATACAGAGGAGGAGCTTTTGACGGGCCCAGGAGAGTATTATGTGTATCAACGCAGGTTACATAGAGCGCCACAATTGAAACGGCGCGCCCAGACCTGATTAGTGGCTGTGCAAAATTATTGCCGCTATGATCGACAGACAATGGAGTCATCTCGATCGAGTCGCAACTTTTCTCTTCACTCCCCTCATCTCAGTTTTACCAGCGGCTTACTTGCGGCGACTGATTACTGGTTTCATATAAGAACTGTCTATAGCATTGTTTTGCTGAACACTTAATCGACAGCTATGTCTACCTACGGAACCTTGTTCAGAGTAACTACTTATGGAGAGAGCCATTGTGCTTCTGTTGGTGCTATCATCGATGGGTGCCCTCCAGTGAGTTTTTATTCAACAGAAATGATTAAAGTGAACTAATTAGTTGTATTAGGGTCTCTCATTGACCCCAGAGGATATTCAGATCCAACTGAACCGTCGCAGACCTGGGCAAAGCAACCTTACCACACCTGTTAGTTGCTTTTCACTCCACTATCAAATACATCTAATGTCCTATCACTCTCGTAGAGAAACGAAAAAGATCAAGTCCATCTTCAATCTGGGTTAGAATACAACGTTACCTTAGGCACACCTATATCACTGTTAGTGAAGAATGAGGACCAGCGTCCGCATGATTACTCCGAGACAGATCTCTATCCTCGTCCCAGTCATGCCGACTACACTTACCTTGAAAAGTATGGCGTCAAAGCTAGCAGCGGCGGGGGTCGGAGTAGCGCTCGAGAGACCGTGGGTGAGCATTAATTCTTGATTATTGTCTTTGCACTTTGGGGACCCGCGCGATTAGAACATTGCCGCAATGGATCGTATGTCTTGCCGCTACATTTCTTTTCTATCTCGCGGACGCTATTCCCAGCCCCTTGTCATTAAAANTGATCTGATGCTTTGGATCGTTCCCAGGTCGCGTTGCAGCAGGCGCCATCGCCGAAAAATACCTTAAACAGGCCTACGGAATCGAAATTGTCGCTTTTGTCTCTTCCGTCGGAAAGATCCACCTCCCCTTCCCCGTCGACGATGAGCCTCTTTCCTCTGAACTCCGTCAACTCCTCAAAACGGTAACTCGAGAGGAAGTAGACAAACACATCACCCGATGCCCCCACGCCGCAACGTCTGAACAAATGACGCAACGGATTATCGAAGCTAAGGAGGCCCAGGATTCAATCGGTGGAACTGTTACTTGTGTCATTCGTAACGTTCCATCTGGGTTGGGTGAGCCGGTATTCGATAAGATGGAGGCGACACTGGCGCATGCCATGCTGTCGATTCCTGCTACGAAGGCCTTCGAGATTGGATCTGGCTTCAAAGGCACGGAAGTTCCTGGAAGCAAACATAATGATGCATTCTACGTCAAGGAGAACGGAAACTTGGGAACGAAGACGAACTGGAGTGGAGGTATCCAGGGCGGAATCACAAACGGAGAGGATATTTATTTCAGGTTCCTCCTTTCATTTACCTCCCCTTCCATTTCGATATTAATTCAGCGTTATTCTTCCAGAATCGGTTTCAAATCCCCCGCAACCATCTCGCAAGCTCAAGCTACCGCTCAGTACGACGGAACTGCTGGAGAACTCGCAGCCAGGGGAAGACATGACCCCTGTGTTGTTCCCCGTGCTGTGCCGATCGTAGAGGCGATGGCCAGCATCGTGATCATGGACCAGCTCCTCATACAAAACTCTCGTAAGACGGCGGCATCGCTGTTGCCCCCCATTACCACATTACCTCCGACAATGGTCATGCCCAAGAAGCAATAATCATTGTGTTCTGGTGTATATGTGTACAATTTAGAGCAAATGTAAAAGAATTGTATCCTTCAATAAACGAGGTTTATCTAACAGGCGCTGGTTTATTCTCATTGCTCGCTTTCTCTTATTTTTGGTTTGGCGCTTCCAGCAAATTATTATTCATCGACATATACTTACGATCGCAACCCCTGGCCTGAAATTCAGGATCTTATAAGAAACCCACTTGGATACTAAGAATGTTGAATATCACGTCCTTTAAATTGGAGCCGGAAGCGAGGATCCATTTTTACATTTCTACATAAATGAAACACACGAGATTGTGCATGCTACTACACAGGAAGAAGGTTGAGTATGAAATTCTGCAGCCTTAAAATCTCGAGCTATCAATTTGTTTCGCTCCCTCTGCGCACATAGCTTAGCCTCCACACGGGTCGTCACCTCAGCGAGTCTTTCCTACGCGACAGAAATATTTCCCGAGTACCACTCCCCTGCTTGGAGACGCTCTTGATCGGGTGAACGACAGTCAAAGACATCTGAGAAGGATGTGCTTGCCACGGTGGGCATCAACCCTTCTCGTTTTTGGATGGCATGAAGAGAACGAGCATGGCTGCTCTGAGATGCTGAGAAGCGGAAAAGAATAGTTGGATCTAGCTGGAAGACTAAACTCTTATTAGTGGTAGTCAGGACTCAAGAGTGTTCTGGTGTCATATAGACAGTTACAGTGGTATCTAGAATGAAATCCAACCGAAAATGTGTGACATAAATCATCATCCAGGTCTGAGGGAGTCATCTAAGAAGAACAAGCATTACACAACTGAAACCTTGGTACCCCCTAGTCTACCAGCAACAATCCTGTAGAGTCTCGAACAAGGACCCTCATCCCTGCCTCTTGAAGATCCCTTAAAGCAGTGACAGAGAAAGGAGACAGCTTGCAACCCTTGCATGTGAGCTCTACTCGACGCAGATGGCCCGGAGTCCACCTCGACTGGATCATCTCTACCAATCTATTCTGCCATGACAATCCGGAAGGGGCTTCCATCACTAGCTTAAGTGTATGGAGGGTGTCCACGATAGGATAGACGGCCTCCATATTTGAACGATTGTTGAGTCGAGTAATGAAAGACTTGGTGATGATCTGTCCCTGCTGATATGTACCGTGACTGACTGTGTCATCAATAAAGAGATAGTGTAAAGATGTAAGAGAGTCTAGGACTGCGATGACTTGCTTGCCCTTCATCGTAACTCCTACCAGTGTCAAGGACTTGATCGATGAGAGAGACGGGGATAGAAAAGACATAAAATCGCCATGTGGCCATCGCGGATTTAGGAACTGCTCTTCTTCAGCACATACGGCAACTGTCTCCAACGATGGTGCACGGATCCCCACGAAAAACCCTGCAAGATCCCGTGCAGAGGTCATGCTGGAAGTGGAGATAGTGAAAGACTTTAGATGTGGAAGCGTGACGACTTGGCCGTCTGTATCATCATACAGATCTTCCTCTGCAAGGATCGTAAGCTGCTGCAAGCTGGCAGCAGAGAAGGCAAGAATGCCAGAATCCGAGAGGNCAAGGCGAAAWAAAAAAAAAAAAAAAAATGGC
>LBLO01000912.1:0-13953 GCA_004354395.1 Chondrostereum purpureum | reverse complement strand
CAGCAGGAGCACCACGAGTACAGTTTCCGTCTATGATACTAAACATCATGGATCGAGTAGCTCCCTCTCGAAAGGCCAACATTTAAGCTAACAGATCATATCTTCTTTCAGTGAGTTTAGGTGGGGTTTTCCGTGAGTTAAAGATGTAATCGCACCATTGTGGAACCCACTGTCCTACGGTGAAAACAAATGGGATGTCAGAGACGGAACTTTCGTTCGCTCAGAACTGGGTGAGAACATGTCTGCTGTCAACTTTTCTCTACGAATCTGGAGTAACATTGACGTGGGAAGAAAGATCCATGATTTGGGCGCTTGAAGTCAGTCCCTGCAAGCACGTAGATGTACTTGAGTATTGATAACACGGGGGCATGACTTCTGTCCTATGGCAAATTAACACACGAGCTGTAGGNTTCATGGAATACTCCTTCTCTCAGAGGACCGAAGCCAGTGCATGAACAAGGGTTTCGAAGTGTGTGCTCATAGATGACGCAGGTGTTAGCCTTCGCCCGGCATTTCCCCTGCCGCAAGTCAGGTTATGGCACGAGAGTAATTTTAGAATCCCTGTGCCCGGAACGAATGACCTCTTTCAGCATAAACCTAATCATGGATATCCTAAACTACGTTCTTGTATGTTGAAAATTAAACATGTTGCCATAAGTAGGGAATATGGCTGCCTTCTTTTGATTGGGAGTCCGTAGGGTTTCTATTGAGTGACGTACTGCTCCAAGACTTCCCAAGGCACGAAGAGTCGGCTTGCGAGCAGTACAGTCATCAATGTACCATGTAGTAGGAGTAGTACTAGTAGAAGTAGTAGTTTTACTGCCCGCGCCGCGCGGTCCCTCAAGGAAACAGGGAGGAATCCAAGCAACCTGCGCTCCTGCTCTAATTTTGCAATTATAATAATTTATAGTAGTCGTAATCGTAGTCGTAGTACTACAAAAGTTACCCTATCTACGTGCCTCGGAATGAGAAGTCATACCCCGGTTCATCCAAGGGCCATCCTATAGTAGTACAACATACACAGCAGCGAGGGACGAGGCATACTTAGTAGTTGTGTCATGAGTCATCGTCAGTCTGTCTAGGAGAGTACTAGGGTCATCCATGACTTTCAGCGAGAACAGCCTGGACAGGTAGTGCAGTGTATGTACGTAGCTCCTTTTATACTGTAACTTATCGATGTATATCATATAACAAGGGAGAATAACAAAGTGCATTAAAGGCGTATCGGAAGGACCTGAAAGGTAGATCGGCTTGCGCAGCAATAGACGAAAAGAATTACTGACTGGTGTAAATCCCATTTATCATTTCGTTTTACAACGTCGTCGGATCACAGCGAACGTCACGGTGTCCCAACGATTCCTCGGCTTTCGCACGTAAATACCGCTTGAACGAGGGGTGGCAAGGCTATCGGAAGAGCGAGGGTCAAGTGCGTTGTCAAAAACCGGAGACTCTTGAACGAAGTGGCTATAGTCCATGTAGTGAGTAGACAATATTATCTTGATCAATCCTATATCATGGTTCTGCCCCTTCGGAACAGAATATGTTTGTGGCCTATTTCTGCCCGACCCATACCCAATTTTGAGCGAGCCCCGAGCGGGGAGAGAGGGTTTTACATTTCCGTTTCTGGCGGTAGGAGGAGGATAGTAGCTAGCTGTATTGTGTAGATGTAA
The DNA here is from genome assembly GCA_004354395.1 of Chondrostereum purpureum. NCBI lineage: Eukaryota > Fungi > Basidiomycota > Agaricomycetes > Agaricales > Cyphellaceae > Chondrostereum > Chondrostereum purpureum. Next base: position 12,283 of record LBLO01000912.1, on the reverse strand, counting down.
GATTGTTACCACCCGAAAGCAAAATGTAAAAGTCTCGCACCAATGCTGAGATCACTGAGAGATAGGAAGAGAACGGTAGCATACAGTGCGACCTTGCCCTTATTCGTGAGCTTGAATCCATACAGTTCCTCCCCCTCTCCTTCTGGTACAAAAAGGTCGAGCACTCCATTCTTGATCAAATTCGATCCCACAGCACTGTAGGTTGTCCCATCGCGACGCAGGCGAAAGCACTCGAAACGAACGGAGCAAAGGGTTCTGATAGGGATGCGATCGTGATTAACATTAGTATTGGTGTAGCTGAGAGCCCTGACGAAGGGGGCGGCACTGTGAGGAGCTTGAGGCCAGGGNATATAGACGAAAGAACGCTCTACATGACATAATATAGCATCCCGATAGAATAAAATGCCGAGAATCCTCATGATGACACAGGGAATGCCCCTAATCATAATGAAGGTCCTGAGGAGGGTAATGCAGACATGATCCCGCTCCTTTAACCCAGTGCCGTGAGCCTCATCTAGAGAAATCTGGATCCCGGTGGTTCCGTATATTCTGACTTTACCAGGATAGATCCCAAGATTGAAATAATTCATTTGCAAGCCAAAGTCGCCAGTCAATGATTCCGAGTAATCGGATACTCTGGTACTAAACAAAAATCGCCTCCGGTTAATACCTTCACATTGTGGGTCTTGGCTTTCGGAGGGTATATGAGGATAGATATCCAAACAGGCACAGACGACACTCACTTGTTCAACCGCGGGAGACTTTCGATCAACCCTTTGTAGGTGATCCCGTCGAGGTTACCACACTTGGTCAGCTCCTCGAGAAGTGCTGTTGTAAAAGCCCCTTTCTTGTCATACTCACGAGCCTCTTGGTTCTCCTTACAAGCTGCAAGCAGTGTATGCGATACTAGTTCTGTATTCTCGCAGCCCATGGGCACTTTCCCAACTCTACTTTGTGTTCGTTCACCCTCCACGATGAACGAGCAACTGCATTCGTTGCTGCCCGGCCGATGGAGCAGTTCGTTTGGGATGCGATAGCTGGGAGGAAGTTCAACGCCCCGGATGTTGGATACATGCTTCCCTGTAGGAAGATTGTTGCCTAGGGTTTCAGAGCTAATTATGTCTCTGGTGCCAGTACCGGAATGACAGCAGTCGAGGATAACGGTCTGAGCGCACAACTAGTTTCAGAATATCGTAGAACACAACATGTCCATAACGGTCAAACTTACGATGTTGTTTCCTTTTCTACCTGCGATAGTGTTAAGTATGCAACGTAGCATGGCATCAGGTATTCCCTGTCCTCTCGCCGGGTCAACAGAACTTGAATCGAAGTCGTGGGGGATTATCACAGACATCCCCTGGGATCGTGCGAGAGAGCCATGTCCGGCAAAATAGATGAGAATAGCATCGTCTCGCATAATCGCATTGTTGGTGCAAAAGTTATCGAGGCAATGGAGGATCTTCTGCCGTGTCGCCTTGCTGTTAGTAATCATCTCAATACAGGCTGGGGGCACTTTGAGCGTGTCCAGAAGGAAGGTCTTCATGCGCATCGCATCATTTACGGCCCCACTCAAGGTAGGAAAGTGTTGGTCTTTGTATTGATCTATACCGATGATCAAGGCAAACAACGGCCGTGCTGAGCTGGAAATTGCAATGAGCTGGTAAAGTATTTGTTGAGTAAGAGTCGAGCGTACGGAGGGTCACATTTAGCTTTGTCGACATTTGAGTTCCTGAAGATTTGGGCAAAGTGACGTTAGTAGATAGACCTGGTGACAACGACGAGCGTTGTTCTCTCCTTTACTCACTTTTTTCGGTGCTCAGACGTATATTCCCTTGGAACGTCAGTAATAGGAGAATTGGTGTGAATATATTCATTGACGGTCGATGTATTGTATACATACATATCCGAGGTCAAGACAGGAAGAGGGAGGAAGACAGGAGGGAGTATTTTCAAGTTCGTGAGAAGGGCAAACAACCATTGTCCGCTGCATCAATAAGTACTTCACGCTTCGCCAATAAGGACTGTTATCTTCTTGAAGTTTACCTATCTAGTTGCTCAGGGAACTGTCGGGGAACGGTTTGTGGCGCCCCAGCACATCCTCATCTCAGGCGAATGAGGATGAGGCAGCATCAAACTTCTTCATTAATCAACGAAACAACGTGCATGGGAGACAGAAGTAAGGCAGAATAGAACTGGAAGCATATTATGTGGCTCCTTCCGACATCGAAGGCCTTTGGTAGCCAATGCCATGCGTTGAACATTTGATACCAGAGGCAGTGGGAGTGCCGTCTGTACATTTTACAACGTTGAATATCATGGGTGAATGATTCGAAGAGCTGGACCTTAGCTAACAGTGCGGCCTTTCTCTAGACGAATTCAGACGGAGATTACGATGAAGTTAAAGTGCGAACATACCGTTGACGAGCGTAACTTTCCATCTTTTGGTAGAAATGAGATGCCTTGGGTAGAGAAGAATAGAATGTCAGGAGTAGAGTTTCGGTCACTCGGAAGGTGGGTTATAAGATGATTATTGTCGTCCCTCTGTCGACGTTGACGACTCAAGGCCTTGAATGATTGGGCACCTGAAACCAGTCTCGAGCCCCCATAAAGATAAACATGCTTGACCATCGATAGCATACAAATAGAACTTCTGAATTCTGGATACTAGTACGACATGGATCATGGAATCCTCGTTTTTTCAGAGGAACGGAGGCAATATGAGAAAAGGGTCCGAAAGAGTGTGCAGATAGATGACGCGCACAGGTCATACATACAATTGCTGAGTTGAGATCCGTCGTACCGGCCTTCGGCCTTGCCCCTTAATATTCTCTGGCATGATAGATTATCGCATGAGGTTGCGATGTTGAGCGTTAAAGACTTCCCCGTGCTGTGGTTATTCCTGCAGGTAAAAAGCTGTAAAAGCACGGCGCTAGCTGATTCATAGACAAGTGTTGTGTTCCTTGCAAGATGGAACGAGTAGCGCTTCTTTTTTTTGAAGCATTGGCTGTTGCTCAGACAAGTACGGATGAGGTTTGGGAACAAGCTGCAGCGCACGCACCCCGGTCCTTTGGTAACAATTTGTAGTCTGGACCGCAACCACCACCACGGGACCTACGTGCTACTGCTAGGTTTGCCGTTCAAATGCCCTCTTTCAGATCGAAGTGATTACTTCTGAGATTGTTGTATTCCACCCTACTGTGAGCGCGTGAGGTCATACCGTCCATCCAGTTCTCTTCGGTTTTGACTTGTGGATAAGCCCGAATGTACATGTACGACATTGACCTTGAATCCGTTATTTCACCCTCCGCTGAGCCGCCCAAATATCTTTCGTGTCGCTGTTCCAGTGCATGTTCTTATTTCTCAACAGCTTACCAATAAACACACCGATTTCCTTCATACCTTTTGAACTAAACCGCGGGACAGGACACGCCAGAATATCGATCTTGCATCCGGTGGCTCACAGTCTTCGACATGTCTGAAATTACATGCAGATTAAGCACGTCTGGCTGATTTGCATTTCCCAGTCTTCAGTCCCAATATGGCTTGTCTGCAGCCAATAACCCTGCGTAATAGAATTCCGAATGACGCTCCGGAGGCCCTCCTCACCAACTACCCAGAAAAGGTGATATCCGGGTTACAGTCTGAAGGTAAGTATCATGCTCGTCGGAAGACCTCATAGCATGCTCTCTAATTGAGCACCCTGTTAGTTCGGCCCTCTTCACCCATTTACGCAAGGTCAGCATTCACGTCAAATCCCGAGGTTCCATCGTGGCTCTAGAGGAGCTTCTGTTACACAGAACAGTTCTCCATGCGTTGCCAGTCAGTAGTCAGTACTCAAATCTCACCAGTCATTTTCCGACCTTGCGTATCTACTTATCCAAGATATGTCTGACTTGCAGGCTTTAGTCGAAAGCAAAGCCCATCGTCGCCATATAGTGGTGACCATATTGTTGCTCTCCGCTGAGATATGGCAATCATCCATACTTACTCCAGGGTTCCCAGGATTTTCAACTGGAGGACCGTTCTATGATACTCTGAGGGAGACACAGCCCGAAAGCGTATTATTCGAATGCAAAAATGTGTTCAGATAAGTTGCCTGTACAACGATGTGGAAGATCTGCTGGATGTAGTTCCCTCCACGACTCTAGTTCGCTACAAGGGATGGCCATCTCAACTCCAANCTCCCGCGCAGTNCTCAGAGTAAATCTCATGCAACAGAGGACATCGTTGGACAATAGCGCCTATTATCCACCACTACCGAAACCCTCCTCAAAGTTMCAACCTACTACGATGGATACCAAATTGCGATCGCAGAGCAATCCAATAATTATCTCCTCCATCCTACGCCTCTTTAAAACACCCAGCGCAGTTTCATTGCCACTGAAAGATGAGAAAGGTGGAGTTGACGGTAATCCCTATCCTCCCCGTAAGATTTGACATGCTCGACCATGATTAAGGGAATTAATTTCCCTAGGTGTGGTATCAGGTGCCTGCCCAGAACTGAATCCCCCAAAACCATGAAGTCCCTGGCATGCTCGCAAGATAGGTCTGCCACATCTTCACTGCATATGTCTTTCAAAAAAATGTCGTAGATGTATCCACTTATGCCCGGATAATCTGCTTGAGTGAAAATAGTTGCATCAACTACAACATCCCGGATCACCTTGTGCTCTGAATCGCATGTTGGGACGTGGACTGCCCATTTTGAAGAGAACCTGATGTGGCAGTCTGTTACAAAAAATCTGTGGTTGAGGAGAAGTGACTTACACAGACTCTGTCATCGTTTCAAATCGACACGCAACCTGTTGCAAAAGCTGGTCATAGAGAACGGACCAAGCAGATGGTTGGGAAGGCAATAGTCCCTCATTGATATCCTGCGCCGTGGAGCAAAATGAAATGGCTCGTGAGACGATCTGGGGAAGATCGAAATGGTCTGGGACCCCGACGCTCGTACCGGAACTGGGAGAAAAGAGGACTGTAATATCTTTGATCAACTGTTGCTCGTTCAGAGTTAAGGTTTTTTCGCAGGTACGAATCGCTTTCTTCATTGAAGAATTCCAAATAAGCATCAGAGAATGCAGACGGACGGGCCATTGATGCTCACCAGTATCTCCTCCTTAGAGGCAATACATCCGATGAAGCTTACTATCCGGCGTCGCACAGACATGGGAGTGCGATCTGAACCCTGTAATTGCTTCAGACGTTGCATTGATATTCCCCTTGACGCCATCCAGGCTTGTACATAAGGTTCGGAGGCGTAAAGTGCCCTGTTTCCTCAATCAGAGTTATCAAGAGTTTGAAGCGGAGATACACGAACCTGGTCAGAATTTCGTCCCGGACAAAAGGATCGAATGGTAGTGTGGGATCGCTGAAACTCAGACTGGTGGGAACCGATTGACCCTTCGCAATCTCAACGAATATTGGTCTAAGCTTGCTCAGGTTGGACAAAAATGTCATAAAGTACATGACCTCATATATGTGCGTGAAGTCAAGACAATCTCGGAATATTAGTCGTTGGATGAAAATCTACATAATGTATGAGCAAGAACCGGATAAACGAACGTATCACTCGCACCTTATCGTCCTGCCAACACCCAATAAGGAGATATGTAACTGCATCTCCGTGAAGCATTGCTCCAAATAATGGGACATTGTTAAAGAATGGCCGATAGGAGCCCAAGACAGTGGCCATGCAAGTCAGGAGATGGTTATAATGAAAGTAGTCACGTTCGGCTGGCCGACCCTTCGTCTTGTCATATTCCACAATAAAAACAGGTACCTTTTGGCTTGCTTCTCCTGAATTTGGGTGGGTGGATTCCGTGCTCCGATCTTTAGGCAAAGTCGCAGAGATAACGACATCGGGAACAATGTGAGGATCACTCCCCAAAGAAAGCCATCGAGGACGAAAACTAAGATGAACAGCCGTTTCAGTGAATGCTCGTGGGTTCAAAAATATCAGACATACTCTATCACAAACCCAGAATCTTTGAGGTCGTCGTGCCACACATTGAGAAAGAGTGAATTACAAGTTGTTACCCACTCCAAGAAGGGAAATTCTTGGTATCCGGTAGGATAAACGTAAACTGATCGGTAAGGTAACGTCAAGTCAACGGCTCTCCTTGCTCGATTTATCATTTTCGGGTCCGTAGTCAGAGTATTGTTATCTGCGAGACGAAGGCCAGTGTAGGCTATTTTCGCCAACCAACCCCTGTAATTATATATGACCTGGCTGATATAGCTATCTGAATGTGAATACATAAACAAATCAGGCTGATCCCTCAACTGGAAATGGGATTCAAATATATTCAGAGTCGAATGGAAGTTGTAGGGTCGCACCAATGCACCAATGCTGAAGTATTCGAAGCACATAATCTCCCTAACTAAGGGGAGGTTACATGGCGCAGGAGCTGACTCATCCTCTGGGATTACACTCATGCAAAATCCCAGTTTCTTGACTTGCCACGCATCGGCCCTGTCGAGYGTGACAGTAGATGTATGCCTACCCGTGTTCAGTACTCTGTATGCGAGACAAATTGATCATAGTCAGAGACACCTACCCGACAATATCCTGATCTTCTATGGGCAAGGATTCAAATTTAGTGGTATCGGACTCTTCCGATGGTTGTTCAAAAGAGTCATCTGAATCCGATTGAAGGTGTTCACTTGAGTCCGGGTGAGAGAGGTCGCTGGAGTCGGATTGAGAGTGGTCACTGGAATCGGATTGAGAGTCTATAACGGAAGTGGAGGACATTCAGGGAAAACAAGGGGTGGATCTGTTCAGGTTGTCGCCGTTTATGCAGGGTCTAGGAGCGTGTCAGATGTTTTGCTACTTCTGAGATCCAAGAAAGCGGGTCGTTTGTGGATACTTCGATACTTAGCAAATGCCAGCCCGCCGGTATGCGCGACTTACTTGAACGTGAGTCGTCGTATATGAGTATAGACACAAACTCGGGGAGGGGAAAGGACTTGATGGAAAGCCAAGTCTGCCGTCTCTGTTGGTTGCGTTACATCACCTGATGTGAAGGTACCAAGCGATGGGCGTGTATACCACGACTTATTCATTTCTTCACAACGCCCGGGGTCCAACAGTTGTACAGGCGTCAAAAAGTGCACGAAATCGAGTGAGGTCCGGGCTAACATCCGCGGGCAACTGTCTGAATCCACTGACGACTCGGCCTACTGCCATTTTCTCAGTCATTCCACGATTGTTCTCGCAATCATCAAGCATATTTATCGTTCCCATCACGTTCAAAAAGACGGCTAGGCAGTGAAGACCACAGGCATAGGGTGTGTTCTCTTCTTGTGAACACAGCCTGGAGGTCATGTACCCTCAAAAAAGTACGCTCCGCACGTCCAACACTGGGTCCATTTTGCGGAGAATATCCCCATGGTTTAATCTTAATAGCAGCAGACAGTTTTCAATTTATTCGGAATACAGTACGACTTACAGCATTGTAGAGGATTTTTTGGCGGTTATAAACGGTCCTTGTTGTATATTCGAGCGGTGATCTGACAGTGAGTGAACATAGAGTGAACTCGTGAGCTCCTGTAGAATAGAGAATTGGTAAGCGATTGTGGGACAATGCAGGCGCAATGCTCACGTACATACTGCGAGCCAAGTTGAAGTTCGCGAACTGGATGCAAGTCGTAACTTCGAAAGCTCAAGTCCACGCTAAATTCAGCTGTGGTACGATCTCTCCGTATCCGTACACGCCATAATGTAGGTTTCGTTGTCGTTGTCGCCATTATTGGGGAGCTTTTCATGGTTGTCAATAGTAGAGTTATCGTCGTCCGGGGNTTGGTCATCAATGTGAAATTTCTGACATTCTGTAATATGTTGATATATACAGGATGCGCCAATACGTGAGAACCCCAAGAAGGTGCATGGCCAGATCGCGTCCAGCCATAATGTTGATAGGTGAAATTCGAATATGTGATGGGCTAATCCAGTTGAAGACTCCACGGATTGGAAGGCCTGGATAGATACATGAGCGAAGAAAGGATGATTTTAAGAGGCCCTTTACTTACCGTTAGTATCAACCATTGATACGGTCTGAATAGCAACGAAGACCCTCATCTCAAATTCTCCTCGCGCTCGTTGTTTGTTGACCAGGGGAAATAATTTGCGTGAGAGTTAACCAGCTATCCAGTGTATGGTAATACCATGTTCCCTACGCTGAGACTTGTTAGAAATATCTCCGTGACCTGTAATTGTTATAAGGGCGGCAGTTCTAAGGGTTTCTGAGGACATCCAGGAGTCGCAGATAATATTACGGTTCCAGATCCATGTATTGGTTGTGTCGACGATACGGCTGCCCATGCTCGGAGATGGTGCCGGAAGACTTCCTCAGAGATGATGACAGACGTGAGCAAGAAGGATGTTCGTGGCTATGCTTCATCATACCCGTGGATGTGGCGTCACTGCGTTTTTTGAAAACTGTACACACCTCCTGTCGTCCACCCATCGTCCACCTACATAAGTTTGTCGGTGGACGATAGAAGTCTGTAGGTGAACGACAAAAGTCTGTAGAAAGATGACAGTTGTCTGTCATTCACATGTACGATACCGAAGGCAAAGCTCAACCTCCTTCGACCATTGAGGAGTTGAGAAAGAATGCGGAGCTGTATCATAGGATCAAACTAGAACTTTAGGCGCGCGAGATAGGTGTAAATTCAACTCATGTGCCATCAGAGAGAAATTAGTCTGTGTTGTAGCAACTTGCAGAACATGATTTGAGCTGAAGCCTGGCGAGGCTTGGGCCAGACTCTGATGATTCAGTTTACTTACTCGTGACGTGGTACAATAGGACTTCAACTCAGGTTTCGATTACGGGCCCTGGAACAAACCCTTGGGCATCCTGCGCGACCTGTAACTTCACCGAGCCATTATGTACTTGCGCCAGTCTCTTTCGCCGTGTTGAAAGGCATGTAGAGGATCAATAAGTGTGCATTAGGAAACACTGTTCATGGAAAACGAGTTCTTCAAGCGTTAGGGATGGAGACTGACTAGTGTCCGCAATCCCTATTGGGTTGTTGAAGAAACCAGCCATAAAAGAGAACCACTGGAATATGGAGATGTTTTTAGCGCGAACATGATAGGGAAACAGTTCAACTAAGAACACGGCATGTCAATGTCTTTGGACTTTGAGATTTGGCCCATAAGCAATCCTTGAGGAATCCTTTCTCGATGTCAGCTCAAGCTCTACCCCGCGACCAGAATGCTCGATGATAGCCAATACAATTATAGTCCTAGTACTTCTACCAATTTGGTCTCACATGGTCCTAGGAACATGAAGTCTGCCTCTTCCGAGTGGTTACTCGGCTCGAGATTGAAAACCGCCACCACTCCACCGTTCTCTTTCACGCGACTGCCAATCTTCGAAGCTGGTTGCACCTTCAAATTATTCAACAAAAGATAATAAAATTAAGTTAAGATGAAATGGACATACCAGCGCAGACGTACCCACGACGAGACAAAGGTCTGCTTTATCAGCCAATTCGAGCACGTCGTGTATACGCTTTGGCCTCTCTCCAAACCAAACCACATCCGGACGAAGGAGCTGGCCGCACTTGGGACAGTGAGGCAAGTCTGCCCTTTTCACTACAGGTTCTAAATCGCCTTCAGCCACAAGCTTCTCCGTCCCGGCCAGGCTGGACATATTGGTGAATTAGATCTCGTCTCGTGGTAGTCACAGTCATGGGCGGTGCAGACAACGTCGAAGAGTTTCCCGTGCATTTCAATTATCTCTCCATCCGCTTTCTCGTTCATCTCTTCTTCAATTTCGCTGAGGGAGAGGGGACATAGGCCATCGACGTTCTGAGTGATGTGGGTGAACGATGAGTTAGAGTTGGGCAAGACTTTGTTTCGGATGCTGGGTATACAAAGACGGGCCAAAGCGTAATGTGCTTGGTTAGGTTTCGCACTTCGTACCCTGCAATATTTCATGAGCGATACCAGTCTAAAGATGTAGGACAGACCCACTCTTCCTGTCGATAGTGGAAGAACTGCCACACCCTTGACTGACTCTCAGCCCAAGCAGAAGGAGTCGCTACACTAGTGGCGTCGTATTTTCTCCATCGGCCGCCGTTTCCTCGAAATGTAGCGATTCCTGTTGTTTATTCAGCGTCACTGAGGATGTGTACACTCAAAGCTTTTTACCAGAACCAGCGGATAAACCAGCTCCTGACAGCGCAATGATGTGCTGGGAGGCCAGGAGACTCGTCGAAATTCCTCAACATCGTCTGAGGGCATCTCTACTAACGGTGTTCTCCTCGAAGAGTTAACAGATTGATAACACACACTGGAGTTGCACAAACACCTTTGATCGTATTCTAGCCCAAGGTCGCGATGTAGACCCCAGACGACTGATTAAACACTGGGGTAAGTACTTGACACGGCCTCTGTATTGTCTGTGTTTATCTCAATAGGATCGTTTCACTATCACGATTTCACGATCGATTCTTAATTGTGATCTCGAGATATCGAAGGCGCCACCCACACCATAGACTTTATCAGTCAAATACATTGTATCGTACATCCAATTGTGAGCTCGAACGTCCTGAACCTATGTGATTCTTAAGTTCTATGATATCAGTAACCTGAAAGAAGTAACAGAAGAACCCCTCGTACCAAAGTCTTCTCCCTTATTCCATCTTTCTGCCCTTCCAGCTAATAGAATGTACCCTGAATGGCTTCCGCGGGTACGTGAACCTCGGGATATTGCACCCGGATCGTAGCTGCAAGCTCATTGGGTGCGTCCACACTATTGTTATCGAGCCATCCGTTCTCAGCGAAGTCACTTAAGACTGTGGCACACCAGAAGCGGCATCCACTACCATTATTTTGGTTGAGTAGGTAGCGGTCGCGGCCTTTGGAGAAGATGAGTTCGAGGGCCTGCTTCACAGTGACAGCGGAACGGAGAAAAACCTCCAAATGGCCCAAACGGGTAGTGGAAGTAGAAGCAGGAAAGTTTCTGTACTTCACAGCCAAAGTTGTGATGAGGCCTCTGTGCGCGTGAGAGTCTAGCTCAATGGAATGGGCTCTCCTCCCGCTCAACTGAAGGTAGAGTCGAAAATGGGGCACTTCCACTGAGTATTCTTGACCGCCAGCATCCGTACCTGTAGCGGTCACTTGAGTAGCGTGCACAATGATCCCTGTGACAATCTGCTGAAGGGCTCCCTCGTCAACACCTTCAACCTGTGCGGTTTCACCTGGAGAGTTCCTAGTTAGGTCTGAATCATCAGGGTGGCAAGAGAGACGACTGACTGTTAACCCAAGGGCTCAACCTAGATGCCCTGGCCGAGTAGGCATCAGCGAGGCCTGCAGCAAGGAAGTTCATGGGGTAGTGAGTTCAAGGGAAGGGGCTGAAGACACTAACAGTGACATGGAATTTGCCCCGTGGAGACTCTTTTGAGGCTGCAGCTGGCGAGCGCTAATCAGATGATAAGGTGGGCTTCTACGCAGATCTGAGTTTAAAGTCCTATGATTAGAAATTGTATACACAAGGGCAAAGAGGTGCACTGGCTCGAAGCGTCTTGGCGAAGAAAATACAGGTCCAATGGGACATCGGTAGAAATGACAGGTCAAAATGAGGAAAACTTTGAGGATGCCCAAGGCTTATGGTGGTCCTGTGTACTGTGAATCAAGACATAAGCTGCAGTTTTCTATCGGTGCAACCCCGAATTCCTACTTACACTTACCTGCGAGTACCTTCTATTTATTGTTATTCCTGGCGAAGATGAACTACCATCAGAAGAAATTTAACGACACCCTATGATAAGGTTTAGACAAAGTCTAGCTGACAAGAAACCAGAAATGAAACTCACTCTTCTGGAGATGCACAGAACTGGGCAGAGCCACAGAGACATTGTGCTGTGCCATTGGCTTGCATTCCATTTCATATCTGAGCCAATTGAGAGCGGCAACCTTGGGATACTTGGTCCTATYGTCCTGTCCATACTCAAACAACTGAATCTCACCCACAGAAAACCCTTTTAGTGCCACTGAAGAGCATCATCGAGTCCTCACTAGTGGAATCCTACTTACTACTTACTAGTAGGTGAACTCCCGCAATTACATCTCCAATTATGCCCAAATATGTGTCCCTAATCGACATTCATTCCCAACCTCTCGAAATAGCCCTCCTCATATGCCACTTCTTCACTGATGCGTTTCACAAGGACCTCGAGGTAATTTTTGTAATACCATCTATAGTTCCCGGCAATAAATCCGGCAAAGAAAAGCCAAGATTTCGGTGGACGATTACTGGGGTCTGCTGCATCC
>LBLO01000911.1:0-13967 GCA_004354395.1 Chondrostereum purpureum | reverse complement strand
GTCTTGATTTTTGCTTGAAAGATATTTTGGGAGGATTATCTCGAGAGCCCCAAGCGCCGTTAGGCCAAATATTAATTCGTTATCGTAGTACGAAGGCAAGAAGTAAACTAGAACAACTTTGGCGCAGTCACGGTCATGTCACGTCAGGTGATGTGAACCGTAACTGCACGCGGCCTACCTTAAGAATGAAAGCCTTGCTATGTATCAGGACCAAGTCGACACAATCGCGCTGTTGGTAAAGCATTTTTGGTAGCGATCCATTGCTAGATAGTTTACGGATATGTATGCAGCATTGTCTTGATACGAAACTAAATAAAGCACTATCATCCCGACAACCTTGCGCCTCTTCCCAACTTCAAGGCATCAAGACATAAGTAGTGCTTATGTAACATGGTGGCATACCAGTTTACCTCGGATATTGTCACCTAGATCCGGTCCCTCACAGACTACTCCAGAGTCCAGACTACTCCTCAGAAACTTTCCAGTGAAATGAACGGACCAAGGCCGTCGCAATATGAACACGGAATGAACCCGCTCTCGTTACAAAGCTTCTCTCTTCAGAAGTCAGTAGCGAATGCGACTGGACTCTACGGAGAGAGCCCGCTCCGTTCGAACACCATCTGACCCCATATATAACACTCTTTCTCTTTCTGTTGTACATCCCCCAACTGTCAATCCCCTTCTCACTTGTTGTGCTACATTCGTATACTATCTCACCATGAGCTCTACTGCTCTTTCCCTCCCAAACATGTTCAGTCTCGATGGTCGTGTCGCATTAGTTACTGGTGGAGGAACCGGAATGTACGTCTCTCTATCGTATTACTATATCACAGTCTCTCTATCACTTAACACGCGCACGTGCTTTCAATTAACAGAGGTAACATGATTGCCAGAGGATTCGCAGAAAACGGAGCAAAGGTGTATATCACTGGTCGACGCAAGGAGGTCTTAGAGAAAGCCGCTAACCAAACCCCTGGTCTCGTTCCGTGAGTCGTTCCTCTCTTCATATTAAGTATTAGTATCAGACCCTCAATGAGAAACATCTATATAGCTTGGTCATGGACATCAATGACAAGAAGGCTATCGCAGAAGGCGTCAAGACCATTGAACAGGTGGAAGGAAAACTAGACATCTTGGTGAACAAGTACACAGACCTCGCCTCTGCTGATTCTCTTCACTGAACTAACTCTAGCGCTGGAATCACGGGTCCTGCATCTACCTTTTTCATCGACCCCTCAGCACCACAGCACGCTAACATCGGAAAAGCAATGTTCGACGATCAAGAGTTCGAACAATGGGCTTCTGTGTTCACCACAGACACCGCTGCACCTTATTTCGTTTCTTTCGCATTTCTCGATCTCCTCACTAAAGGCGCCACACTCGGTCCAATGGAGACTTCATCTATTATCAACATCGCCAGCTCGACGGCAGCGCAGCGTACATCGATCATGGGTGGTGTAAGTACTCTCCTTCCTATTCTCGGTTTCTTTTCTTTTCTTTTTGACTCGGGGGTTCAGTTCTCCTACCCACTCGCCAAATGCGCTCTTCAAAAACTCAGCATCACCCTCGCCACCGAACTAGCTCAGAAACACATCCCCGTCCGCGTCAATTGTATCTCCCCAGGGGCGTTCCCCTCAGAGATGACCACACTCTCAGAGGATATCCTCATCCAAGCTATGAAATCCGCTGTCCCTGGAACTGTCGCTCCTGTTCCCCTCGGCGCCCGGGAAAGTGCGTACTTTCAGTTTCAAATCAATCGAGTTGTTCTTATCGTTATTTATCTCCTTGTCAACAGGGACAAGGAAGTAGCAGCGACGGCGATTTATTTGAGCTCGGTGGGTGGGGGGTATACAAACGGGGCTATCATTCAACTCGATGGTGGTGGAGGTTTGGTCAACTTGTAAGAAATGAAACGGAAGCAGCCCTCTCTCGCTGTATTTTTCTTTGTGCCTTGAATAAATACTTATCTGTGTTTTGATTGAATTTGTTCGACATTTGCGGTGCAGCTTGGAGAGCTTTGAAGAGTGACACCATTGTTCAACCTACCTCAGGCAGATAGTATATGGCTGATCAGTTCCTCCATAAAACTTTTGCATCTAATATCACTATGATAGGGCACTAACAGGTTGGTGACTATTATTGTACCTCTGGGATAACAAGGAAATCTGTGCTCTATGTAACCATTGATTCCTAACACAATGTCACAAAGATAAACTGTACTCGTACTACGAGGGCTTCCTAGTGTTACTATTACGATCGGAAACGACTTCTTCCTGATGATCACCCTCACCGTCGTTCTGAGAATGTCGAATGGGAGTTTCAACTCAGCAGGCGCAGGCGTTTRGGAAGGTTGAGAGAAAAAACTTCAAAAAAGTATTCATGACACGCTGGGAGAAGACTCTCGATGGTATGGAAATGATGAGGTCGAGTTGGCGCAAATTTAGAGAGCGTATAGTGACATGGGAAGGATGTGGCTGGTTTTGTAAACAAAAAATGTTGAAACCCCACTCGGCCCGCAATGCCGTCGTTTACGATGTTCTTCACTTCGCGATGAACCGTCATGGACTAGCGCTGCGACGCCTTATTCTATCACCAACAATCTCTTGCAGGATTTCCAAGTGCGAGTATGCGGTTTATAACCCAAAACTCACTGCAAACGAGTGCCCTCAGCGGTCCATGGCCAGCTTCCTGTCCCGCTACTACTCGGCCAATATCACCCCAGCTAGTCGAAGCGTCACTGATTTCTTGAAGAAAATTAAGGAGACCAAAAGCCAAACCAAAATCCCACAACGAGTTCCGACCGAGCTAGAAGACAAGACTTGGAATCCTCCTAGTCATGGTGTTGTCTTATACTCTCTTCATCCAATGGTAGAGAAGGCGGAAATAGGACCTATCTTGAAGGGATACCATTCGAGCCCTTTCACAAATATTCAAATCAACAGTACGTACATGTTTCATATCACTTCCGCGTCACCTTTATGTTTACTTTGAATAGCTTCTGATCTTGAGAATGACAAAAAGATGGCTTTCGTATACTTCGAGGATGCAGAGGATGTGCAACGTGTGATGGACAGAAACCTCGAACGTCCGATCCGGGATATGAGGGGACGCCGAATACAAGTTTTGAGGAATACTCGACGGGAACTCTTCGGCCCTAGTAAGATTGTTGACGTTCGACACTTCCATCCTGGAACAACACAAAGCCATGTGCGTGAAGCTTTCCAACGGTTCGGTGAAATTGAAGCTGTTTCCATTGGTATTTCTTCCTATTCGTCCATCGAGAGCATGTGGTATCAATTAGCAGCCTTTTAGGTGTCATCAAGACCAAACCAAGACCAGGATCTATCTACTTCAAGGAGCAGGCATCTGCAGAAGCGGCTGTCGCTTGCAAACCCTCTGAGATCGTGGTCAACGGGCACCCAATGACAGCCGTCGATTTTGCACAAACACATGTAGCTAACCGCGAACAACGTTTTATCACTTTCAAAGGCTGGTTCGGGACGGAAGAAGAGCTGAAAAGTGCTACCGGGAAGTGGAGAAGGGACATCATTCGAATCGTTTATGGTGAGCAAAGCTTTATGATTTCGTATTTTCTGAACAAGGGTTAGCTTGTCATGCAAATGACGAATATTCGAAAGATGTAGGCACCATCGAGTTCAGATCACGGCCTGCAGCGGTTGGAGCCCTTACTCAGTTGAGCACCCTGGACGGAACGTTGGTAGTAAACTACGCCTACGGGAGGTCGGTGAGTAAACTGTGCTATATTCYATACGACTTCTCTTTCTCATTCGCGGTGCAGTGGCAATGAACCTACGATTGCTTGCTCATCATTTTGGGGATGAGACATTCTACCAGGGAGGACATTGTACATCTTGCGCAGTATGTTAACATGCGTGAGTGTCCCGTGTTTTGGGCTGAGACATACTAAAAGTAGGATTGGCCTTATAATTTTTGCAATACAATACATAGATCTACTCCCAAGAAAGTTCCGCCCCTCAATGTTGGGAATTTGAGGTCAAAACGGAAGAGTATACGACTCTGAAGTCGGGGAGACCTCTGCTTTATATAGAGGATTGATGATATAACCGTCTGCATGTCGTAAATAAACTAGTTTCTGCTCGGAGAGTTTATCAGTGAGATCTCCCAGGATGCTGAGTCGATACTACTGATCCCAAGGATTTCCTGACTTTCGTACTATCCCGAGCCAGGCTTACAAGTAAAATAAACTGAGCTGACATGGGCAACAGAACATCTAATTTTTTTTACAATATCCTTCATAGATACCCTGTTTTTTTTCTAGTACTTAGCGGACAATGCCTGAGGAAAAATGGGCTGGGGCTGGGTCTGGCTGGGTTCAAGCTTTGCACATTTTGGTCAGAGGAATGCATATCGGGGATCCGCTAGAATGATGGGGAGCCGCATCCGGTAAAGTTTTGCATCGCGTTCCTGATCGAAATCAATTATCAACTTTGAATTTAACTACGGTCCGTTGTAACTTGTCTTTCTACCTCCACCACACCCTGTTCTTGTCTGTACAGGCGTCGAGGCCCAACCAAAAGGCTGCATACTCGCCGAAATCCAACATGCGAAGTTCTCCTCTCCCTCTCCATGCATCGGACGGCGATCGTACAAGCTGTGCAATCAAAATATTGTTAAAGTTATTACGGTAATGTATCAGTTATTTTCCGAGTTTTCGTAGATGGCCTTTGGCTGCCAATACGCTATTCCGTCTCATGGCTGGAGACATCATTTATTACAAAGCTATTTGTGATGCCTATGTACAAATACTCGCCAAACATTCACCTTCCACCACATCGTCGAGATGGTCACCACACGATCCGTAGCACAGAGCAGCAGAATAACGACRAGGTCAATATCTAAGCAACGGGGAATTAAGCTCATAGAATTGAAGTTTGACAAGAATGTTGTGAGGAAACGGGCAAAGTAAAGGCAGAGCTCAGAGGGAAATGTATGTGATCACCTTCTTTCTCGCCGCCATTGACTTCATTGTCGCCCGCATTGCCTCTCCAAGGTTGATCCCCCGCCTTCACTACCGCAGAACGCAGACTCTCACGTATGCGAAACCAATCTAAATCATCTGCCCCTTCAGACCGAGCCCAGCATCCCTGTTAGCTATGCTGTGACCAATTCCCCCGTTCCAATGGCAAGCACAGTTAATACTGATGCACTCTTTCAAATCAAAGAGGCCGCAAACATCTACGAGATGCTTAACCTCGATGCGAGTCCCATGCTAGAACCGCTCTTCAATGGACCATCCATGGAACCTATTCCTTCCCATCTTTCTGGGTCATCAGAAGAGATCGCGGGGGTCACTCAGATCGAGAAATTGCTCGATGAGCTCTCAAGCGGTGTTTCCACTGTCACACCTCTTGACATGGATCCTACTGCAAATGGGTATATTCCTGAGCACGACTCCGAATACTGGTATTGGAACTACCAGGCGTGTCTCACGCTTGATCAGTATTTTGCACCTGAAGTTGCTCCCAATTTTGCCCTCGATGCAGTCGATGAAGAGTTGTTCTCGCACGATGAAGTTTGAGACTTTGCGTGTTGATGTCAATAAGACATCGGTGTACGATATTGGTTTATTAGAGCGTCTATCGTCCTCTTGTGATTGTGTACAGTACTTATGTATTTGCCATCTTCGGAAAGTTGCATCTTTCTTTTGGTAGGCATACAATCCGGAATACAATGTGATACTTGGGATATGTGTGTTTGCTTTGAAGGTGATCAAGAACTTCGAAGGAGCATTCATTATTTTCATAGCGCTATAGTCCAACCCATCATATCGCGCCACTCGTTGCCTCGTTTTTCCCTGGTCCGTGTGAGTTCGTCAACTCCGACTCGATTCCAACGGTGAGGACAGGTGATCGCGGATCTCTCTACGACAACCAGAGCCACTGAGCCACAGACAGCCACTCGGGGGGTCTCTCGATGGAGTTAATGCCTTAGGTATTCCTTTGTTCTCGTACTTCTGGAGGGGTTGTGACGCTACCGTGTCAAGCGTCCGTCATCCTTGCGTTCCTTCTTCACCAAGCGTAAGGTCGTGGGTAGCGAGATTCCTCCACTTGACCAGGTTCGTGGCACTATCGGTGTCTTATCATTAAACAATCTGTTGGTAAGAGCCAATGAAATTCGTAGATACAAGGCCTTGCGTACCGTCTATGATGTTCTGTCGACATGCGCACGCAGATCATACGAGAGAAGTAACTCAAGGTCGTAATACGCATAGTAGAATGACGGCCTTCTTCTATCGTGGTAGAGTCGTATAAAGACTCGGACACTCTCCTACAATTTCTTCCAACAACCCATTCGAAACCCAATCAGCCAGTCATCCGAGCACGATGGTCGTGACTACAAGATCTATGACAAAGAGACTTAATACTCCTAGAAGATCCCTGCGTTTGGCAATCAGACAGGGACTGACTAGAGATGTTGGTGTTCGCCGCCCGGTTCGTCGATCCAGGGTGAGTTTTGTTTTCCCGTTGAATGTTGGTACAGCATAATAATATCACTCCGAAGCCGAGCACTCTAGGAGAATCCGCCAATGCACATGTCCCCAATGTCAAGCAGGAAGAGAGTCCTGTTTTCATTAACAGTCCTGTCTGTGGCGCTGGTAAACAATTTAGAAAACCGTCTCATCTCTCGCACTTGGCGCTAATGAATTCCCAAAGATCACGGTCATAATACCAACGCATTCCCAAAGCTGGAATCTCCTCGCCCTCAGATACTTTCCGACGCAGCTGTTATTCCTTGCGAAGGCCAGAAAGTTGAATATAACAACACCTACTTCCCTGTCGATGCTACACCATCTCAAGCACCGATACTTTCGTTTGAGAGTGTTACATTTGCTCCTTGCACTTCTCTGTCAACTTCTCCAGGTACCATAAAGGTGGAGGAGGACACAGTCGAGCTGGTACCTCAGAACGTGCAATTGATGAACGAGTTGTTGCCGGGAGGGTCGCCAACTCTGCCACCTCCTCATCTGGATCCTCAGGCCAATGGATACATCCCAGAGCTTGATCCTTATTACTGGTACTACCTTTATCTGGCCATGTATTGGTTTGGTGTAAGTGATCCCTGGCTTGACTCAGTGTTCACTCCAAGGGTATGAATCTGACGAGTAATGTTGGGATACCGTGCCGGTTCTTGCGATGCGTGTCCTTGTTCTAGTGTGAATATTACATTGTGTATGTACCATCCTGATATAGTATGTACAGTGAAGTCTCTATCTTTTCGGGGCCCATAGTAGATTCGGAATGAGGCTGCAAGTTCTGGACCCGTTCTGAAATTGAACTGCGGTTTGACGACGGGTTGTAGCGACTTCGAATTCCAGCGAATTCCCCAGTCCACACTTTCATCATCAACAGCTTGAGACTCAACAGTTTTCTCCCCACAACTACGCCCAATCGCCCAGGATGCAAAATATGACATTATCCAACCCCTCCGAGTCTCTTTCCGGGCTCTTTAACACTAATGAGATCCCATCGGACCAGCAAGTCATCGAAATAGAGCAACGGATTTCATTGCTTTGCACCCAGTTAGCGGCACTGCCGGACGATACCGGCGCCGGCTCTCTTGAAACTCATCCAGTTGAGATGAGTTCAGCAAAGGGAGTCTTATTAGAAGCTCTCAGGGCTCATAGAGCTGTTACGAGCGCCGTTCGGAGTGTCCCGGCAGAAATACTTGGAGAAATATTCTGCATATGTGCAGGATTGCAGGGATTGCAGGTGAAGAAAAATCCCCAGGCAAATACTACATGGCCAGATATATTGGACCCGCATTCTTCCCCCGTTACTTTTTTGGCAGTATGCAGGCGCTGGAACAACGTTGCACTGGGTACACCGATGCTGTGGTCAGAGTTTTCCTTAAGGACGGTGACTGAAGCGCGTAGACTCAGATACCAGCAGCAGTTGGCCGTCTGGATTCGGCGATCAAAGGAGGCACCTCTGAGCATCTGTGTCCTTGGGGGCGCACACAACTCCCAAATATTCCAAATGCTCTTTCTACACCGTAGACGGTGGAAGAGGGTTATCTTCCATATTTCCTCTTTGGATATCTCCAACTTCYCCTCCCTTGGATTCTACTGTCCTCTCCTTGAGGAATGCCACGTTATCAGGACAGATAACCAATCCGACGAGGAACTAGGCAACGAGGTATTTTTCTGGCGAGACAGATTGACATTTGTAGAGAGCGCTCCCAAGCTACTTCAAGTACAGTTTCGTGCTTGTTCTCACAGCTTCCACCTTCCCAACTTCCCCCGCAGACACCTCAGAAATCTTACACTTCTGGCGTCCAAGTCAATGCGTAGCTTAGGAAGCTTCCATCACAACGGGGAATCATTACTGCGCCTCTTATCGCAATGCACACAACTAGAAGAGCTTTCGTTGTGCCTCTCTAGCGAAGCCTTCACCGATATTAATCACAGAGATGTTGTGTCACTTCCTTTTCTCCAAGTGTTCCATCTCAAACCAACTCCCGCTCATGATATGACAGAGTTCCCCATATTCCTTGGCCTACTTGACCTTCCCAACCTGGAGCAATTTAGTTGTACCATCTCAATAAGCTCTGAGAGCTTGTCACAATTGATCAGTGGAGGTCAATGCAAAAGCCTCTATCTCCCTAGATGGGTTCCTGAACAGCTGGATACCGGAAACATGTTCACCAATGCAAATGCTTTATACCTGGAGAAGTTAACCATTCATTCGGTCACTGAGGATTTCCTCCAGTCTCTTACTGTAACGGGAGAACGGTGCATTTGTCCGCGGCTCAGGGAACTGACCATCGAATACTTGCATTGGCCCCGTAAAATCGGTGTCTCTGTTCTTTCAGAATTCCTTACTTCACGCTCTTATGGTATTCCCCCTGAAACCRATGTTTCTGTCTTGACAGATGCTCGTCTGAAGGTGTTCATNCCAATGGGGGCTGCGCAATACCCTGAGGGTTCGGACGAAGATATTGACAGGGGATCAGGGGGAGGAAGTTGTCCTGACTGGCCCGACAAGATGAGGATGTTCAAGAGCGAGATTCTGGCCTTTGAGGAGAGGTTTACTAAAGCAGGCTTGAAAATCACCTGGGGATGGTCTGTTTCCAGTGATATATAGCCGGTGAAAAAAGGTATCTTTATCTGTCTTATTTATCACGTCACTGTTTTGACGTGCTTACTATAGGGAGCATGATATTGAGAGTTGTCTACGACGGAGAATGTCCTAGGATGCCAGCTTGCTTGAGCAAGGCATGCAGGATAAAATTTACTCGACATATATAATATATTCCTCGATTCTTACCATACTGGCACACGTCACCTGGAAGTAGATTGCCGTTGTACTTAGCGGATGAATATGGATATAAAAGGTACCAGGGAATACTGGTATCCATCGGGAGTACAAGGACTGGCTTCCTTAGACGCGATGTGCAGACTCTGGCAAGTCTCGAGCAGGCGCCACATCGAGGAATCCGAAGATTCAGAAGGCTGATCAGGCATCAAAACACAGCCGCAGACCTTCTACCGACCTTTTACACGATTCTTCGTCTTTCTTCGTCCCATGTTTATCCATACTTTCAGTGCACTTTTCATGGCGTAACCTTGACAGTCCTTGTTGACATCTGCTGCATTGCACCGAGACTATCGCGCCGGAAGAAGGTTTTTTGAGAACCGAACGTTCCGCTTCTCCCATTTGGGGAGAGACCAGAGATTTGGCAGTCATCCGACCTCAGAAAGCTTTGTAGAAGAATGTGGATCCCAAGATCCCCACCTGTGGGGTTTCGTTCCCTAAACTGTTCTCCGCTATCCAGCACAGATTTCGACACGCCACGTCCCTTCGATGTGTACCATCGAAAAGGTTTTAAAACAGGCCCCATGGAGTTCGACTCGGAATTCAAGATATTACCATTGGCCCAGCCCTGGAGTCTGGTTCATAATAATATGGTTGTCGCTCACAGCGTGCCGGCACTCTGAGTATATCTGATGAATGAAACTTCCCAAATAACACATCCTCTCTTGCTCTTGCCCTGTGATGCGTCGTATGACCCACGGCCCGTTTCTCTGCAAGCTCTTTCCATGAGACCGCGTGCCAGCTAACAGACAAGGAAATGGAAGGAAAAGAACCAGGCTGAGGGATTTATAAAGCGCAAAGACAATATCTTACCGTCCCGAAGACCCTTTCCTGTCGCAGCGATGGTGAGTTTCAAGCCCTTATCCTGTGCAAAGGGTGGCTAAAGTTGTTTGGCAGGCAAAACTGGGAGGATTGTCGTTAATTGGTGTAGCTATCTGCGCCTTTTGCTCCTCATTTGGGCATGCCCAGCGTGAGTTTGCTTGAAGTAGTCGCATCTTACATTATTTAATCCTCTTCGTTTGTAGTTCGAGATCCGTTGTTTAGGCGCTTTCCTACGGGTACGATCAAGCCTGCTGGCTGGCAACGCGACCAAGCTCAAGTTCAAGCAGAGGGCCTTGCTGGAAATATCTGGGATTTCGGGAGCTAGTGAGTGAATTCATCTAGTGCAATGTAACTCGTCCTAAACTACTTGTATAGTGTCAAAGGTTCGATATGGGTCGAAGGTGGATCTATCGAGTACAGTGAGATGCATGAAGCTGCTCCGTATTGGTTGTACGTGTGCACTCCCGTCAATTCAAGTCAACTTCTCAGTTGGTTTCCAGCAATGCTGCAGTTGCTCTTGCATTCCAATTGGAAGACGAACGGTTAATTGGACAGGTCAAGCAATTCCTGGACTGGAACTTGGACAATCAAGGCGAGGATGGTTGGATTGGCCCAGAAGTGCTCGACCCCAACGCAACGCGACCGCGACTGGTTTGGCCAAGATACCTCGTATTGATGGGTCTCATTGTACGTGTGACTTGTAGCTACTCCAGTTCTAGATCTCTCAAATTATGGTTGTGACCAGCAATATGCCGAAGCAGATCCCACTCAAACCGAACGCATTGTAGACGCGATGCACCGATTTGTGTCTTTGGTCCACACCATCTGGTCGAATGGTGCAGAGGGTGACGAATCTATGGGATTCCAGTACGGATACCAATTTGTGCGGTGGGAGGAGGTATGTTTCTATCATGCCGTGTTAGGCTCTGCAAACGTATGAACACACATCTAGATGGTTTACTCTCTTCAATGGCTTTATGACAACTATCCAAGAGGTTTGCAAACTAGTACGATAGTTTATCTGTGCTCACACATATTGTCTAGACAAAGGAGACGAGTTGATAGAGAGTATGCAGCTCCTCCGCAACCGTGGCTTTTCATGGAAGAACGACTGGTATGTAGAAGGGAAATTTCCCAAAACAGCGGTCACGAGTGGGTTCTCACATATCACGTCCGTTTGTTCTATCTAAAAGCCATGGACTTGTTGCTAATTTGCATTCTCAGACACGGAGTTAACAACGCAGAAGGTCTGCTCGATGTTTATATCTGCTCGAAGTCTTCTGAAACCATACCGAATAGCTCTGAAGTCTGAAGCCCTTGCGTGGCGGTTCACTGGTGACGATTCCGACAGACAAAGCACCTTTTCCCGGCTCGATATGATGTACACATATCATGGAAGGGCCTCTGGTAAGAAAATGCTGTCTCACACTACACCCGGTCTATTGAAACCTCCCTCTAGGAACCTATTCTGCCGACGAACATCTTGCGGGTCTGAATCCATCCCGAGGGCAAGCGAAATGAACTATGTATCTTTCTATCCACGCTGATTTCACTCGTTTACTAGGACGGAACTCTGCACCGTGGTGTGAGTACGACCGAGTTATAAATTTGTATCTTCTCTCACTCCCTGACTCCAGCGAGCAAATCCTTTCCCTTGCCACTATCTACGAGATCTTTGGGAAAAATTCTGTGGCTGATAGAGCTGAGAAGATAGGTAAGTAGTTAGACCTTCTCTGCACTGTTAGACTATTCCTGACATCGTCCAGCTTACAATGCTCTCCCTGCTGGTATCTATCACGATTGGTGGAGTGGGTTACTTCGCAATCGGGTTCTACTTGTGCTAACTGTCTGTCCTGCTGCCAGCCCACCAATATGATCAGCAAGGTGTGTTGACTAGACTTCGCCGACCTACGGCATTCTGATATCTGCAAACTAGTGAATCAAATTTGGTCCCGAGTGATGGACCCGCCACCATTCGGAAACAACGGACCTTACTCAAACGTGTTTGGATTCGAGCCGTATGTCCCACTTCACTTTTTATCACATTAGAAATCTCATGAAGTACTTGGAAGAAACTACCCATGCTGTACTGTCAACCATCCTTCCGGATATCCCAAATTCTGGGCACACTCGTTCTTTAGTTCTGACAATGGTGAATCACTTGCGCACATATTCCTGGGCCCGTACACTTTCAACGGAACAGTGGGAGGCTCTAACAAAGTCCAAGGTACGTCTGTGTGCTGTTCTTCGTGTCTTCTACAGATCTCAACACTCGTCTAGTTACTGTCGACACCCTGTATCCTTTCGGTTCAACACTGGACTATACTGTGACCGCCACAGAGTCTTTTGCCTTCAAGGTCCGCATCCCTGATTGGGCGAAGGAGTCTGGGTTAAGCACCATTGCTGTTGGGAACTCAGCACCGTCGGGACTCAGCGTAGACAATGCTTCGTTCCAAACCATTGAGGTCTGATCCTTTATCTTATCCATTTCAAGGAGCTCATCTAGCAATACAGGTTCCTGTTGGCACAACGGTGTTCTCTCTATATCTAGATGCTCCACTGAAGGTTGAGAGTGGATTTAACAATGCCGTGACCGTGACCAAGGGCGTCCTGAATTATGCTGTCCAGCTTGACTATAATATAACACAGACTGAAGGGATGAGGTATAACCTCATGAAATGATACCAGAGAAGTGGCTTGCTAACTATAAATGTTATCATAGGAGCACCCAAGCTCTTGGTGATGTAAGGAGATTGTTCCCCAACGCGCCTGCAGAATATCTCACGGCTGTAAGTCCTCGTATATTCAAAGAAATGCTTTCTGTACTCATCACCGAACTAGACTGACCCCAACACCATTGATCTCAACCTCCTGCCAACCGTCGAATGGCGTTTGGCTATCGATNCCTCTACTCTTGAAGTCCATGACGCCTCCGAATCTACGACTTCCCTGCCCTTCTACGCCTGGGCTCCAGGCGCGCAGCCCATCACGATGACAGCCAAAGCATGCCAGATCGAGTGGGGTATTGAACGCAATACCGCTGCTCCTCCACCGCCCAGTCCGAATACCTGTGTGGGCGAAGTGTTTGACGTCACTTTGGCGCCGTTTGGAAGTGGGAAGTTGAGATTGGGTGAGATTCCTACTGTGCAATTGTAAAAATCATACCATGTACAGAAAATTGTACTGTATCATTTTGGAAAGTAACGTCAGATATGTGTTCTTTCGAGACTAGGCTGAACCCCGACGCGCCCCGACGAATCTGGATGCTGTTACCCCGGAACGCCCCGATGGTCTTGGGAGAAAGTGGCGCCGCGGGGTCAATCATGGGGTAAGTTCCCATTCCCCGCAGACCTATCGAGCCCTACCTGGGCTTTGCTTCAGTCGTATAAAAGCAGCAGGTACTAGATATGCTGTCTTCATTCCCATTGATTCTGTCAACAACGACGTCAAGAGATATACTGATCCATATTGTTCGTCTTCTTCACTTTTCCTGCGCTGTGTTTTACATAGCTGATGGAATCTTGCATGTTAGCCACGATAATGAGCGATTTTACACGCGCCGTTTGGACCCTCATCCTCATTGCTTCAGGTGAAGGCAAGAAGCGGTGAGTGTAAGCAAGTTCTCCTTTGACCCACAGCACCTTGTGAATTCACATTTTCTCTCTCTTGTTATAGATTCATAACCATTCATGTCGAGCTCCCATGATACCCCTCAACGAATGCTCTGGTATGTATCTCTTATTCTCCGTGCGATTGTATTGATTGACAATGATGACGGACACTTTCAAG
>LBLO01000910.1:0-13967 GCA_004354395.1 Chondrostereum purpureum | reverse complement strand
ATTCCGTCTCTGGATCCTCGAATGGCCTGCGCATGTCACCATTGGGGCAATGTGGCCCGGTCTTCCTCTCGGTCATCGTATCGAGGAGGATGGAGCACGCAGACCACTGGGGTGGAATAACCTCGCCGAACCAGGTGCTCCCACTCTGTATCCAATCTATTTCGGGGATGAGCCTGAAGGTGTAGACTACGAAGCACCCGGGCTTCCGCTGTGGCGAGACATGGACGGGTCAGGGACTAGCTGCGATTGGCTTTCTTTTGGAAGAAGAGAGTCTATGCGCGACAAGGTCTATCATTTCAATGACGGTATTGTGACTGTCGGGGATCCCAAAACATGCTCCCAGTTTCCAGGATTCATTGAGTACCTTCTCACGAAGCTAGTAGCCATGGACCTCGGCTACTATCTTAAATATAGTAAGGACAAGCGATACCCCAATGATAACTTTGCTGATGGGATAAGTGTGGAGCTGACATGGCGAGAAGAGCTGGCAAAGTGGAAAGAGAGGCAATACACGGAGGAAGACTGTGAGGTTATCTTTGATTCAGACTCCTTTTACTAGTTGGGCTGCTATTGAAAGAACATCTACTATATTTTGCAGTTTTAGATGCACCTTCAAGCTTCACCCGCCACGTCGCGATAGGATGCCCGAGACACGTTCTTTGTGCAATACCCGAATGGAGAATGTTATACATACAACAACTGCAAAATACTAGATATGTACTATGTTACAGAACTATAATAAGGTATNCTACATTAAACGTTGTCTAAAGAATGTCCGATCGGCATAGCGGACAACTCGATGAATGACTGGTGTGGAACCACTGGAGAAATTGGTTCAGATACAGGATGTGGAATAACAGAGAGAAGGACAAACCTTGTAAAGGCACCCTGCATGGAACCTATTCTTACATGTCTTGCATGGTTTCTTGGGTAATGATCCATCCATAACGCTGATGATCCTACAGAATCGAAAGCTATAAGAAGGGAGTTGGGAAGAACAACAGATGGCTTACGAGTAGCAGATCGCACACTCTGCCTGTCCCTCGAAATGCAATGTGACGTTTTTCTTGAACAACTCCAAGCCGTCGGTTATCTTGCCATTCTGCAACGAACTTGCCGTTAAAGGGCTTCCTAGCGAAGAGCATAGAAATGCCGTACCTGGGCCCAGATAGTTTGCTGAACAGCCAAGATCCATGCTCTCCATCTCCGTTCGTCAACACCGACCTTCTTCACATCCCTAATCTCCACCTTGTGTAAGGGCCAATCCACAGGAATTTTGAACTTGATTTCTAGTTGATGTTCATCGATTGTATACGCCGCAGCAACCTCGTTTACGGCGGATGCTACCTTAACGCTCATATCTCCTTCGAAGGTGGCAGCACGGACGTGGGAGAGCTCCTTCTGGATGAGGTGTGGAGAGAAGTATGTAGAGGTGTATGTAGTGATACTGCTTGATATCTGTCGATCTTTGCAATCTGAGACCCAGCCGTAAATCATCGAGGNTACTGTCAACAGTGCGCGATAGAACACATGAGCTGTGAGGATTTGGATCGCGAAYGGGGTATCTTTCTCAAACACTGAACAGCAAKKATGAGGTCAAAAAAGGAGCAGAAAAAAGGAKGTACGGACACTGAACGATGAACTGATCCACRGCCCAGCCGTCCAACTTGAACGCTTTCACAAATCCCTCRTCCAGGCGTAGAAGCGTGACGATGTTYGGGATGAGGTACTCCGACAAAAGCTTACTCTCTCGCAGTTGGTCRATATAACTTGACCGTACTTTCAACGACTGAAAATAAGSGCAGGRTCAGATAAGAGYATTCRYAAACTCAGAMCCAGAAGTTGGCGTACCGCGTCGTGGAACAGATCAAAAAYCAGCATCCAACCAAGAAGATAYCCAAAGATGGCCTGYGYAATRAWTCAGCACTCGATGTAGTCCARGTATATAAAGACGAAATTGTACCTGCTCGTTTGTGTGGTCATCGACACTGAACACCAAGATGTCCATCAACTCCGAAGGCAATTCAGCTCTRAATTCACCCTCTTGGAGTCCACTATCAACACCAGCTTCAATAACAAAGTGTTCGGTCCGCTTGGCAGCRGCACGTTGTAGTAGATGATAAGAAGTCTTTTGAACATGGACCGACGAAGTATCYGAAAGAAGATGTGMCATCTAGTCAYRYAKTGAGTATAGGATCCAGATGATGCGAGGAGACATACTTGAGGGATTGTATCTATATCAATCAGCGTGTCTGGTAGCTCTTGCACGAGCTCTAAGATGAGCTCTCTACATGTCGCTATCGGARCAGTTAGCATTCCCACSCCTGAGGATCGAGTTAACYTTGTGTGRAGCAGAAAAGGCAAAGGGACGTTACTATGCACCTAACCGCACGCCAGCAAGATCCCGAATSGACTTCATGATTYCTTTCTCCCTCRTATTCCAATACTCCTCTCTCAACRCCTTATTCCTRCYTACCAAATCTCGTAGCACAAYGACAAACTTTAATGTGTGYGCGAGCATTGGCAGCGTATCTCCCTCCATCATAGAACACCCCTGTGTCARAGCCTKGTTAGTGATRAAAAAGAGATATGAATAGGTAGACTGACTTCTAAGTTACTCTCCACCACATCCAGCATGAAATCCCAATGACCACCRGGAATACCTTGSAGWATGGGTGCAAGGGAAGMAAAYAACCATGYTAGGGTCCCTTCTACCTCCTCCTCCTCCTCGTCATCTTCGACCAATTCACGACAGGCCTTGATAACATTCACTGCTCTAGGTCCTGAGAGGAATATGGTATCAGATTCTGGGTGGGGTGCTGCCGCTACGAGTTTTCTTAGTACGCAAAGAGAGAAAGGAGAGGATGCCGCAAGTTCGTTTCGATATCTATCCAATTTTGTTGTTTCAGGGACACGGCAAGACGTCAGCGAAGATAATATGGATATCGAAATCTCCGGTGCTGAGGGAATAAGAAATTAGAAGTAGACAGGTTGGTGAAAGAGAGCAACAGACAAGAACAACGTCGGCATAATCTACCCATATATCAACCTCCCCGACATCAAAATCATCCTCTCTCATGATCCTYGCTAGTACTTTGCGAAGAATCCTAGCATCGTCCCAGTCCAGCACATCTCCCATGAACGGACCAGTTGGCTTTCTGTCATTCTTGCTTATGTTCATCAGCAAGTATGTGCTGATCTGCTGTACACCCGCCACAAAATCCTCRTCCCCAGCCTCTGCCTTGTTCAGCGCTATCCGATCTTCGGCRAAGATTGATGCAGCGAGGAGGTACTTCAGACCCCARAGATTCTGTTGGGCAACGTGTCGAGACGAAAGGAAGACAGTCAATAACGCCTGTGTTATGCGACGGAAGTCGCTTGARGGAGTGCTACTRGTAGTTGAAGTAAAGGGTGGTAGGAAGGGGTCTAATACGCCAATGCTTGGGTCGACACCGCCATCGGATAACATGGCCTCATACTCCTGCTGTGAAGGAAGGAGGTCCAGAGGAAGAGGAGAAGGGAGATGGGCGAGTGACGAGAGAATAGTCTCTAGACTGCATGCAACATTAGYGTTCGTATGATGCTCAAGKAAAGGAAATGACCATACGGGACCGTGACTGTTGTATCTTGGACCAACATTCTAAGCACTTCCTTCACCTCTTCCTCAGCCTTACCATCCCAAATCGCACGAGCGGAATCCCAATTTAAGATGAATGCAGCGATGAAAACGCTAGCCATGCATTCCTTCCCCACTTGCGTTTTGACCACGGATAGTAAATCCAAACTTGAAGGGGACGTCGGCAGGGATGTTGCCCGTAAAGCAGTATTAACATATGCACGGAACTCCTGCTCAATTGTATCCACCGCCGAAGCGAACTTGCWTGGGGTAAGGAAATATTCTGCATGTRCATTTAATTCAGTACAGCCCAAACCTCTCGATGAATAAGAAACTCACGCCAAACACCCTCCTTCAGAAGAGCTTTATTGCTCAGAATGTCAACATGGGCTTCATTATCTGGTCGTAGATGCGTAGGCAAGCAACTCTTGCTCGCTGCAATGATGAACGTCGGTATCCAGTCTGAGTGCAATCGGAGGATTGTCCTCCACAGAGTCGCTGTCTTCTCKTCGTCACCTCGGCATTGGAGATAAACCAGAGCAAGATCTGCATTTCCAGATGAGAGTAAGAGTTCATCGACGTGCTGTATAACTTTAATTTAGTAAACCGAAACAACTGAAAATGAGAATCCCATACCTGCGTCTCTGTATACTTGAACAACTCCACTCGGAAGACTTTAAGCATCTCCGAAACCACACTCTCATTGCTATTGGTATCCACGATTTCGGAGATGACCTTACGGACTTCATCCTTCGTTCGAGAGTCTCCRGTCTGKGTGAAATTGTATAAAAACGGAGCAACGACTCCGGGAACCTCCTCARYATCTTTCTTCATCGCTTTGGCTAGTGTATCCCATGCCACGCTRAACATATCTACACCAKGGTTTATCARTAYGCGACTATCAGGGTAAGTTCCATRCTTACCATCGTCTAAATCCTTGAGTAGATCCGCTTTCACCTTCCCACCCTTCCTGGTCTTAATCTCATCCCATATCCTCGAGTATTGCTCCCGTAACACATTCTCAACGGTAGTATCAGAKCCTAGTATTACTTCYCCRTGACCCCTCGCGACTCTTCGAAGGAGGAAAGTYAAGCATTCCAGGAGTGAGGTGAGGAAGAGGTCGAAGTGTGCCGATCTCAGTATTCGTGCATCTACGGGTGCCCAAAACGCTGTGAGGAAGTCTTGRAGAGGGGTTGYTGACGAWGTTGAGAARATCTGCGCTGAMTCTGTGTTAACATAGAAAGCACCGCGCGAAGAAGCGTGTACGCACAGAGGATGGGATCGTCGACAAGACAACAACTAGAGCTGGGTAGCCATCATTGCAGCCTAAAGACAGGAATTGMARGAACTCRGTGTAAATCTGYGGTAAGGAAGGWGCAGYTGACGGKGTTTCWTCCTCTTCTTCMTCYACTTCCAYTTCTTCCTSGTYCTTCTTTGRTGTTACTGACGTAGATGCAAGTTCCCAAGCATTTGGATRCTCTRTAGCGTGGTGTYRACATRRGYAAGTATGCTTTMGASATGGAAGRAAACTTTACCTTTGAGAAACACTAAGAGAGGGGTCCACATTGCACTCAAGACAGAAGCGTCGCTTTCCACCCATGCCGATCGTAGAACAGCAGTGCTTAGAGTAGGAAGAATGGGGACAAGGCTGGCTGTACCAGTGTCAGATCAACGTCTGGTAGAGATATCAGATACAATACCTTTATGAGTGCCCAGAAGGACATGAAGTAAGCTCCAAGAGGTCTTGCGAACGAGGGGCTGTCCAGACCCAAAGGATTGGTCTGCAAATGGGCATGCCGATGAGGAGCACAACGAAGACCATAACAGTTCAGTGTTGAACAAGGTCTTAAGCTCTTCCGAAAGTTCCACCACACTGTCTGATGATTTTATGAATAGAGTATCAAGGTACAGAAAAGGAATCTGCATACTTGTTAACATCCGAAGTGAGCCAAGCGCAGCGATGCGTATCCGGGCATTTCTGTCTTGTTCATCCTCCTCCATTTCTTCCGTCCTGGATCGCGTGTTGAGCTCAACAGGCTCTGGAGGTCTCCTAATCCCTTTTGAGGGCGGCGGCGGCGGTGCAACTGGTGCTGGGGGGTTAAGATATGTGTAGACACCATTTGGGTCCAGACACGCGCGCTGTACAAAGGCGAGAATAGTGTTGTTGTCGAGAGTGAATCCGGATCGAACGAAAGCCTGCCATGACGTTTGAGCAGATGAGGTTACAGCTCGATCTACATCGTGTGCTGCTAGCATCCAAGAGCCCAAGACGCTCTCGAGCTGGTCTCGAGTTGCGATCTCAGAAAGAAAGAAAACGGTAGCATCTAATGACATGAACGCGGCATGAAGATTCGCAGTCAATTGTCTGACGCGTCGCGAAGGATGAATGAAAAGAGAAGGGACATGATGTACCTGGATGAACATCAGACCACATAATGAAATGATATCAGAGTTAACGTCGTACCCACACTGGGACGACCTCGTCCAGACCTTCGTCTCTCTCAAACCAAGCTTGTAGCTCTTCTAACGCCCGGATCTTTGTCACCGCTGCTTTCTTACCTAGGCTCTTCAATATAACTAGGAGTTCTGGGTTTAACCTTTTAGATATTCCGTTGACCTCTAGAGGATCAGGCTGAAGGGGTGCRGGTTTTGTAGGTGGAATATATTGTTTCACTCTTGGTTCCTTCTTGTTTGCCTTCTTTCCCTTCTCCTTCTTTTGCGATGGCTGCTGTTCTGGAGGAGGAGGGCCGGCTTTCCGTGCATGTTTTTTCCGTGTTCCAGATGATGCAGATGATTTCGTTTTCGGAGGCATGGTTTGAATGAAATGATGGAGAACAGGTACGTCAGAGGTACGGAAACCTGGACCAAATAATCTTCGTCAAAATTGACTGTATCGGGTCCTTCAGAGTGTTAGCGATAGATAAAATAGCATCGTTATATAAGATGAAGATACGCTTACCTTGGTAGAATATAATGTGGAGGAAGGANGCTAAGATACCGCGCTGACATAAGGGCAAATCCAATCGGTCCGCGCCACCGTTGAATGACTCAGGGCTGTACTGCATTTTTGATCCGTAGGTGCTCCTGTGTTTCGATCACTTCATGTTTCCTAGACTCTTGATCTCTTGTTCAGTCTAATAGAAACCCTTTACTAACAAGAAAATTATAGCGTATCCTCGAACAATATGCTTTTGCGAGCCCATGTCAAGGGGCTTAAACTGTCCATGGTCTTTTACCTACGGCCCTTTGATTTCATAACGGCCCTTTTGACATAAAAACAGCTTTAGCCTATCGTAAATGCGGCCCCAGTGGCATGCCGGNTATATAATCCAAGCTTAARTCTCTACCAGTCCCCTTCAATTAAGAGACGACCTTTGCCAATGCCCTCCTCCGCTTCTACACCATGCCGACCTTCACACTTGTCTTTCTTCCCCAAACACCAAAGCCCTGAATCCAAGTAAACTTCTACGTTTTCAATATCTAACCCGGACATAGYACTAACCAAATCACAGGCCTAAAAAATCCCGAAACCGTGCTCTGGGCTTCCTGCTTGACGATGCCCACCTCCTCAATTTAATCCTCTCCCATCCATTCAATTGYCCACCCCCACGCCGCAACTCCGAATGGTTCTCCCTCATCGAGCGTGCGGGATCCCACTATGCCCAAACCCTCGTCGACCCATTACCCAGCAARATCTGCGAAGCCGTCTTCAGTGACGGCACTCGAGGCATCATATTGGCGTTAGCCACTGAGGAAACAGGCAAGGGAAAGATTTCGTTAATGGAACCGACGGCGGATGAGATGGTGAGGGTCAAGCATAACTTGAGGAACTCGCCAGATCCCCGGGTGATCCTTCAGCTTGAAGAGGAGTGGTACTATATTGTTGAACAACGGAGTCGAAGTTAAATCGGCGAGGATTCTATTCAGTGTATAGCAATACATTCATGACCCAGGGGGTGGTCAGAACATGAGCATTCGAGATTCATAACAGACTGCAATTGCTGCTTCATTATGATAGCATAAACTACACTAGACTGCGAAACTATAATCTAATTGTTCCTCCAATGTAATAATTTAATCAAGAAAAAGCACCGACTACGAGCTCGAAAACACCAAACGTTGCCATATTGACTGGGATTGCTCTACAGACAAGAATCAAACGATTGGATTAGCCATCTCCTCAGTCGGACCACCATAAAAATATACTACTCACCGAATCAAAGTAGGTGCCAATCCTCTAAAGAATACCCGTGTACCTTCCGTGCGATACGAGTGTAAAATTGTAGACCAAGTCGAATGGTATGGGTTGACCGGTTTACTGATGCTAGGATTTGTATCCAATARTGGTGCGTGTAATTGTGATAAGCTTTGATAAGATGAAGGGGATGCTTGCATGCGTGTCTTCACGACGTCAAGAGGGAATGTTGCCAACCAACCAGCTGCGAAACTAAACATAAGGAAAGTGTAGCATAGGAAAGTAAATGTATATATACCGATCCCAGCAACACCTCCAGCAATCAAGAGATGGTACCAGCTTGGAGAAGACAGCTCAGGGTCTCTTGAAGTGAAGAACTGGCATGTCGCTTCATACTATGTCATCATATTAGAGGCAGGGAAAACATAAACGGCGCGAAGAGGCTTACACCAAGAAAATACGCCCCATACCCCATGTCCCTCAACGCTGTCGCCGTAACCCCACGATACAGCCCTCTTACACCAGATCGTTTATAGATATCCAACGCCACACGAACCGCAGATGTCGGCGTCAAAAGCGATTGTTGTCGTATCTTGATCAATTCCGTCGGAGTCGTTATAACCCTTCCAGCAATGTAAGCTCACAAAGATAGTAAATGAAGAAAGTAATTATTACGAAGCTATAATCCCTGTCCCAACTCCTGCCAGAGTGACTTGTGCCAAGGAAGGTGTTGCAGTGGGATGCTCGAGTTGTAGTTTCATGAGAAATCGGTACGAGGAGAATATAAGGCCGTTCATAAATGCTGCCGTGGCCTTCCAGAGTTCTCCTCACGTTAGCACAAGTGAGAGATGACGGAGGGGTACGTACGAGAGGAGAAGCTATGCCTTTGTATAGCCCTATAAACTTCTCCTCGCGCACGATCGTTGATAGGGCATGAGCAGTCGATCTATACTTGTTTGAAATCTCCGAGCTTTGGAAGCGAACTTTGACTGTTTCGAGCCGTCAAACGTCGGGGCGAGTAAGATGAGAGAAATGAGAACGCACCCGTATCAAACGGGTACCCAACAACGAGTCCAGCTATACCCTATATGAATTGGAGGAGCATTAGGGTAAATATACAGTCGAGAACGATGAACGCACACTGATGGTACCTGCGACGAAGTCGAGTGTAGGGTCGAGCTCTCCTRGYACACAACAATCGGTGTCAGAGCATGATAAATAGACYAGAAAATATTACTACCTGAYAGKGCAGCATTGATTTCAAGGGGAACCGACTCTGAGATGTTCATACTGTCGCGTCGCGGTTGGCTGGCAAAGGCAAAAGGGCGGGAATTGGAAATATAAAGCGGAACGGATCTTGTGGAGATCTTCAAGCGGTTAGTAGCGGTCCGGGGTTCAAGCGCTGCGACCAGGGCGAGGTAGGACCGTCCAGGTCTACCATCGTCTGTGCCAGTTAGCTCTTCACGGAATGCAATTGTTCAGTCTGGATATTCAAGAAAATTTAGAGTGCTTTGAAACACTTCCGGTGTGTACTTGCCAGTGAAAGACTAATGGCTAACCAGAACGTTAGCTTTCTTCGTTTTTAGTTCCATTCTTAAGCTTGTTGCATTCTTGCTTATGTGGAGACAGCCTGAAGACAACGAATCCCTGGAAATTTCATGACCAGAATCTGCGAAGAGTACCTTCCGAAATTCAGCTGCCTTTCAAGCCTCAATGTTACAAGGAATTGAGAAACCCATAGTGTAAACGATAAGCGTCAAGACAACTCCTTGTGAGTATCCAGCTAGGTTGGAGGATAGTAAGGACTCAACCCTTGCTTCACCGAAAGCGGTACTTCTTTCGTGGGTTGATTGCACTGATACACAATTCAGTAGGTACCCATTGGATGTAAATTTCTCCATGAAAAAGCGATAATACTGAGAACACGATTACAGATCCTATTAGACATTTCGTACACGCTCACGACCATTTTACCCACGAATTCTCACAGATCACTACCTCTTTGCGTTGTGGTAGTACACAATCTAAGGCTCGTCGTCCTCGTCATTGTCATCATCATCATCTACCCACTCTTCATCGGTTTCCGAAGTAGTGGAGGAATTTGAGCCCCTGGTCTCAGACGGATGGTACCCTATCCACAAGGCAAGTAGACTGCGAGGGATGAGAAGATCCCCATCCATGTCGTCGAGATCGGAGACTTCACCATTGGTCTGGTGTGCAAGATCAAGAAGTTCGTCGCCCTCAAACTCATTGACATATTCTTCGTCTTCAGCTGAAAGTTCGGACATGTAGGAATTGTCACTCCCATAATCATCCTCATCATCTTCATCGTCTGTGTCTACATCACTGTCTTCGTCCTCACTATCGTATTCGGCCAGGTAATCGGCAATATCATATGTTGCGAGAATGGGACCATCAAGGAAGTTTCCCTGCCCTCCCAATGCCTCCAAGCGGATGTGAACTTCTTCCTCGGTGAGCGCAATGGCTCGACTATTGTCACCTCCGGAACCCCATCCCGCATCCATATAATCACCATCATCACTCGCCACCATGAGCTGATTKAGCAACCCCKCAGGGTCTTCCCCAGCGAGGACTGCAGGACCTCCAAACCAGTCYATGCCATCTKGGGGAATATTGAACCGGGGGATGTCGTACCAATAGCCGTTGACATCACAAATYRATCCTCCTCCTCCACGTWGGACACTGAGGATATAATGCTCATATTCCACCTGGTTTAACACTACTCCATTTATGGTCTCCGAGTATGCTGGTGCCCTGGAATTCTCTCGGCGGCGGAAANTCTACAGGGAGGGTCGGATACTGAGACGGTGATGGGCTCCTGCTAGGTGCATAACCCTCCACAATGCTGCTATGACTGAGGCCTGCAATAACCTCGTCGTCGTCGTCGCGTGGCATGGGCTCTCTCGTGAGGACGACATCGTCCTTGTAGGTTGTGGCAGGTACAGGGCGGCCTGTTCCTGGTGCGCGGTCGAACGGCTGCAGAATGCTCGTCAGCTACACATCAGTCGGTGAATATTAGTCCAAACTTACCTTCAGAGACTGTTCTCGCTCGTACGGTCCATCAAAGGAGCTAAATAGCGATATGTTTGAGTTGCCGTAGGGGCTTCTTTGGTACGTGTTTTCCAAACTTGCGTTGGCGTTGTTGTTTGCAGTGAAACTGTGCCCACGCTGCTAACCTATGAGCTTCTTCACGGGCAACATTGGCAGAAGTGATCACGTACCCCCATAAATTCCATGCCTGCCTCTACCCAGTCGGAATAATGAAGATGGAAACCCTGTTGAGCCCGAAGCATTGACCGTTGTCTTGAAGCAACCTGCGGTGGGATGAAGACGGGCTGGGAGTACAACCCAGTCAGCGAASTATTCTTCGCGTCGAACAGGGAGGGGGCGCGCCATACCTGCATAGTTCTTCTCAGAAAAGAGCAGTTACTAGTTTGACGTTGTAGTTAAGGATCAAGAGGTGTTTACACTGAGTAAACAAMTTTTATTTGTTTATCTAGGCGTGTTCTGCCTTTCTTTTCCTTTCAGTATTTATTGCCTTTTCAGGATAACAAAGGCATTGTTACTCGGGTCTGATGACTCTGATCGATTACGCCTGTGGGTTCTGATTGGACGCCACCACCTGCCTACCCTATTCTTGACACATCCAACATAGAGACCGATTGCCTTGCAGAGTAAAATTTGTTAGGTGCCCCCACAATCATTCAGCCAGACGAGCTCACTGAGAGTGTAGGGAATTGCGCATTAGTACCTGTATAGATCAACGCTTCTTTTGAGTCCGAATATTAGGTCTTCCCACTGCTCAGTTATATACCCGGGAAGCAAATGCATTGCAAATACCTACGTGCTTACCTACAAGATTAGCTAGTAGCTACTGGCACAGCGGCGCAATTAGTGAACCAACTACTGACCCGTAGTATTTTTCACCATATTCCGCAAGGATATTGAGTTTGTGGTCGATTTAAGCCGAGGTAGTCATGGTTTCTGGTCCATGAGCCGTCGTGAAACATAATTACTAGTAATACATAGTTAACGTATGTCATCGCCGACGATGGCGCTGTCGTAAATCTAATCCCGTCTAAATTACTGATGAAGAGAACTACGACATGGACTAGAAATGCCACTATTGGTGGACGCTGCCGCTTCAGCTTCCCCTGGAACAAACCTCATTGTTGATTTAAGACTAATCGAAAAGTTAGGTGACATGTCCCAGATAGTTTTCTGCCACTCCACAAGTGCAACGATGACCATCGGATACAATCCCTAAGAGTAGAGTAATCAGCAAGATGCCAGAGAAAAAAGGGTGTTTTCGTACAAGTATTTGGTTCTCCATAGATGCTAAAACAAGGAAGAACACTTGAGTGGGTTGATARAT
Organism: Chondrostereum purpureum; assembly: GCA_004354395.1. Taxonomy (NCBI): domain Eukaryota; kingdom Fungi; phylum Basidiomycota; class Agaricomycetes; order Agaricales; family Cyphellaceae; genus Chondrostereum; species Chondrostereum purpureum. The sequence continues at coordinate 1,760 of LBLO01000910.1, read as the reverse complement.
ATCGTAGAAAACGAACACGGCTGGAAAAGTCGCAAGTGCCTTTTCGTTGTCAGAACTTGTATTCAGCCTTCGGAATATTCACTACTACTCACCCAGAGGACAAGATAAACCACCCCAGATTCCACCATAAGAGACAGTGTTTTCTCGACTTTAGAACCAGTATGTAGTCCTTTCGAATTTCCGAACGCCGCCATAAGCATCCTTCGATGCTCCCTACCAAAAGGTGGTGTCAACGGATGCATTGAAAGCGTTAGGAGAGTACACATGCCATGCTTTGTACGCAATAAGAATAGTCGATACAGCATTCGTACACGTCGGCAATATCCAAGTGAGAGTAGTCAAGATGCGGTCGACGCCCCAGGTGGCCATAGTGTTGTTTCCGTCGATTCGCGCGCCTCGCGTGATTGCTGTATATGCAATCCAGACCATGTGGAAAACTTCAAGCGAGAGGCTCTTTGTTGAGGCCCGGTTTGGTTACGATTGGTGAGAGAACGCACGGAAAGATAATATCCAAAGCATGAAGGGGAGCGCGAGAGCAGCACGATTTCCTTCCCAAACTGCCCATGTTCTCCAAAGCACAATCGCATCCCCGATAAGGAACTAAAACATGCAAACCATTAGCATTCATAAACCGCTGAATCGCAACGAGTGCACACCAGAGTTTGATACAAGAGAACTTCGATGTAATTCAGTCTCCATAACGTCGGAATGATGGTCCCTAGTTTATCTTGACCCGTTTGCCCATCCTGAGTTTCAGCGAAATGGATCGATTGCACTTGGATCATCATCTGTACAATGTCGATAACGAATAGCGCAGTGGATAGAATAGACATAAGGATTATGATAACCAAGAGGATTCTTCGAGGACGACGGAGGGGGCGTCGAGTCCTGCGTCGGGATGGAGTAACTTTGAGTTGACGTGAGTAAGTGCAGGAAAGAACACACCAAAGTGTGTATGATACTAATGACGCCACAAGAACTTGGACCCCTTCAAGACTCACGGTCAACATACAATCTACTGGACAAGAAATGATTTACCCCAGAAGATACCCTGTACAACCAACGGCATCGTGTAACGCATGATAAAAACGCCATCGCGATGAAGGAGGGCACTCTCGGAGGGAGTTAATGGTTGGGACATAGATGGAACAAAGTTTTSYATTRCTGCTACATACYTCATTATAAGTGAATCGATAGAGCCGCAACGACCCCAACAACAACATCATGAACGAGGACAGAGGGTTCTATAGAAATCAGATTTACGGGCTGGCTCGGGGAGCRTCTCGACCTCCTTTTGGATTATTCCCAGCAAATYTGATGAATTGCARGGCCGTACACGTTTGATGGATATTGGGTCGTGGGGCAGGTCTGATTCTGCTGATGATAGCAGAACCGAACATCTTGAAACTCATAGGTAAAGGATATGCAGGTAGCATTGGGAAAGAGGCCAAGGAACATTATATTCTCCCAGTTATATCAGTGAAAAGCACAGGACGCCACAGTAATTTCTATCAAAGGAAGGTCTCCAAAAATTCAGGTTGCTCACTCGCTCAACTAATCCATTTGCTAGTTCTCAACGAGTTCGACCAGAACTGGTCCTCGAGCAGAAACTAGCAAAAAGAAAAGAGAGAAGATTCCCCCGACAACGCAAGCCGGTACTGCAGTGGCAAGGTCATCGCGTCTCCCGTGTTGCAAGCAGAGCACAGGGAACAAGGGCGGCAAAAATAAGATAACCAATAATGGAGGCGGTGCCTCCATAA
>LBLO01000091.1:0-53593 GCA_004354395.1 Chondrostereum purpureum | reverse complement strand
TTATTTTCTCGAAAATTATACAAATAAGCAGCAGAATGGCATTTGGCAGTCTGACTATAGGCATGCCATTTGTGTCAATTGTTACGTCTTGGCCTGGTGTTAGACCACATTCGAGTCTTCTCCTTAACTGTGGCATCGGTAGGTAACGGCGTCGCAAATTCCCACTGACCTTCCGATTCCTCTAGGTTAGGAGGACAATGGACACGAAGGCTAACATGGCCCATGAAACGGAAGGGTAGGTTTTCGATGTCGTTATGAAGATGCATAGTGCAGTTCAGCGCGACAAAGTCGTGACACGAACGTCCGCTGTCATCAACAGCAGGCCCGATATACTTGCATTGGTCCGAACGTAAAACAAACGGCGTAGTGTCGACCTTGCCGCAGTTTTCGGCTTGTTTCTGGCGTTCGGCCTCAATCAAGGCTAGGTAAGTTTGTGTACCGTCTCGTATATCTGCATTAACGGCCCAGTTCGCGTGCTCCATAGGTCCGATGTCGGTAGCGAACGGATGTCCGCGTACAAACTGTACTGGCATGACGCCTGGCTTAGAGGCTACATCAATGTCTTCAGCAACACTTCCTGACGAAGACGACGATCGCGACATACTGAAGCCCGGCTTGGCTTGAGTATCAGAGCCCTCTGAAGAGGACATATCAATAGTAGAAGGTGATTTCGAAGACAAGGATCGGGTGGGGGATGTAAAGGATTGGAAAAGGGTGTCGAATAGAGAATGATACTGCGAAACGGTCGTCGTTAAATAGTCGTGCGACAAGCGGCTGGGGTGACTTTCCAGTAAGTACTCGAAAATACTATTCTCTTGGGCAAGGCCTAAACTGACCTCTCGCAGCTCGCGATTCCCTCTTCCTCCAGATCTCTTTTCTTCCGTGGGATTTTTCGACACCCTAGGAGCTCTCCTGGGCCGTACCTCGGCCCCGTTTTCTTGTCTCAAGACCATCGGCGACTTTGTTTCGCTGCTTCTTTTCCCCTTGTGACTGATATCATTTTCATTTAGCATCTTGGATTCGCGTGCAGCGAGGCTAGCGCGTTCGTGACAAAGTCCAGTCACATTCGAAACGGCGGGAAATGCCCCTTTCTGCTCTCGATCAAGGATTGGCGCGGTAAGTTCTTCCCCGCTTTCGGAAGATGCTGATCTCATGTGAATATCAACAGGTTCTCCCGCCGTATCAGCAGGGGATTCATCTCCTTCTCTTCCAGCATTTTCGAGAGGATTCTGGATGGTAAGTCTGTCCCCTCTGTCTGTGGGACTTGTAGACTTACTGGAATCTTCTAGCATCTTCTGTTCCTCTTCCGACACTGACAACATTTCTACGTCGTGACTGGGTTCTTCTTCAAATGAGCCAAAGTCTAACACAGGTGCGCTGTTATCTCTGGACTCTCCGCCGCTGTAAGGTGACCAGACCGTAGGATCAACAATGTCGTTTGTCTGCGCGAGTGCGAGCCAGCGCCGCATCGCAATAATCCAATCTTCTTCCGACATACTACTTGTTCGTTTTGGTTTCGGAGGGGCGAATAAGGGGAATCTGGGAGTGTGGGACGGTTCAGGAAGTGTAGAACATATAGACGACTGTGGAAATGAGGCTTGATTATCATCTTCGGGGGTGTTTCCCAAGTATTAGAGCTGGACACGATTCCCAAGTCAGTTACAAGTACTTGTGACTTCGACTCGGACTCGGGTGTCACGTGGATCCGTCACGTGGATCCGTGAGTGACTCGTGACTCGAGTCCCTCACAGGTCACAAGTATAAGATTGGGAGGCAAGTACTTTATACAAGTACTTGTGTAAAGACTTGTMYGWAATTTATTTTGCATAGCCTGGCACGTGAGCTTTGGAATGTTCCAAATCTTATGGGACGACGTCCATTATTTAGACATTTAGTGCACAGAAAAGCAAGGTTCAGTCTCCAGAGGAGACCGATTTTTTACAAGGTTCCGCCACAAGCTGAGTAGACCGGGGTATTCAAAATACCGACTCTGCCAGTGACCACTTGCTTTGATTTCACTTTCGACGTTTTATTAGTTCTATGGGCCCGTTATTCTCACCAAAATGTTAATAATGTATTCATACAAGTCTTCCATCTCTCCATAACTCCACTGCTGTGAGGACATTCAATAGCTTGTATGAAGATTGCGACTTTTTAAATCTGTTTGGGTTTCTCCTACATTTCTCGATGCTTGCGCATCTGCTTAGTAGGCCATCTACTTCAAACTTACTTACCTGTGGCGGTAAACAGGTCCTACTTGACCTATGCCGCCAAAGCTCCGGGTAAACAGATCCCTTCGAGACTGTTACTCTCACATTGCGCAAGAATGGCGGAAGACATCCCCATGCAAACCTTCTGGCTCATGCATTTTCCATAAGACCAGCCCTGTATCTAACAGATAAATGCTTCTGCAATAGAACACGGCAGTTGGCTCTCATCAGAGCTCCGATAACCTTCCTCAAATGTATGATACATAGAGTATACAAGTAGCTCTCTTATCGGCTCACACGCTTGACCTTGTGTTCCCTCAAATCCACTACAATGCCTGCTCTCCACAAACCTCAAATCAAGCCGTGGTCTTATGCCTCCCCCACCCATGCCGATCTCGACTGGGCCCCTCTGTCCACCATCGACCTCTCCAAATTCGACACACCCGGCAGCAAAGAAATATTAGCAGATGAGATTAAGGATGCGGTGAAGAATCTGGGATTTTGGACTGTAATCAACACGGGCATTACACAAGATGAACTAGATCGGCAAATGGCTATAGGGAGTGCTTTCTTCGATTTGCCAATGGAGGAAAAGTTGAAGTATAAGAATGACCTGGATGCGGGAAAGTGAGTGATCCTTCTTATATTTCTGTGAATAGGATGAAGTCACTAATGAAGTGCTCTTCTGATAAAGCTTCTTTGGATACCATGAGCCCGACAAGACTATGGGTGACAGCGGAATCAAAGAGAACAGGGAAATGGTCAGCGTTCCTTGTTTCTGTGTTGTTTCTCCTCTATTTAAAAACGAAAAACAGCTAAACATCCCAAAATATACACCGGACTACGCCTCTGTCCCTCAGCACGAACTAATTACATCCTTCCGCGATGAGATTGAGCACTTTCACAGGAAGGTGTTCAATGAGATCGTACGAAAGCTTATGATCCTCTTTGCTGTCATCTTGGAACTTCCGGAAAACTATTTCCTTGAGAGACACGCCTACGATTCTCGTTCGGAAGATCATGTCCGCTACGTGAGTGCTGACCTTGACTCTTTTTGACACCAGGTCCTTAACGGAGAGGACGTAGATGATCTACCACCCACGAACTCACGAAGATGATAAGAAGGCGAATGATACATGGCTTCTTGGTCACACAGGTAGGTAGGAAGTTCCACCGCCTGCTACTCTCTTATCCCTTATACGCTCTCAACAGATTTCGGTGAGTGAATTGCGACATCCTCGCTTTGTTTTGGACTTTGCATGAGCTAATTTTATCGATGTCATAGGATCTCTTTCGCTCCTGTTTCCTCAGCCAGTCTCAGGGTAGGCTCGTGGTACAGCTGTATCGCACGAATTTTCATCGTATCTCTCTCTTCTTCAATAGACTSCAAATCCGCACTCCCTCCAACGAATGGAAGTGGGTAAAGTATGTCCCTGGAGGCGTTACATGCAATGCCGCGGACACCCTTTCTTTCATGACCAAAGTATGGCAGCTGACTACCCATTTCTCACACCGTTGACCACAAAAATCTTAGGGATCCATTAAAAGCGCCATTCATCGGGTTATCCGGCCTCCCCCTGACCAAACCAACCTCGAAAGGCTGGGGATATTCTACTTCGTCCGTCCTGGGGATGATACGCTCATCGTTCCTGCTCCGAGTCCTGTTCTTCGGAGGGAAGGGTATTTAGGTAGCGAAGAGGAGATATCCGAGGATAATGCTGTGAATGGCCACGGTGAGCATCTTACTCTTGCAAGTTAGTCTTGGCTAACCCTCCATCGGCAGAATACGTGCGTTCAAGGGTTAAGGATTATTTCAGTGGTCCGTCTCTGCGTGTCGATCCGGAAAGAAAGTTTGTGGTGAAGAACTTGTCTACGACGGACCACTACGCCTAGAACTGCAAGCTATACTCCTCTAAATACTTACTGGTAACTGCTGTACGTGTCTTGTAATGCAGATGATTTGGGCGCCTGTTTCTATACTTAATGGAGTATGAACGTACCCGACGGGCTCGATCGGGCACATCATGCATCATGTCCGTTCTATGCCCTTGTGATGGCGCCCTCGCATTCCACATCCCCGGATACCTATATTATAGCGTTATAAGGCACTAACCAGTAAGCAACAAACGTCTTTTCTTTTTCCCCACAAGAATGACAAGCCTACGAGCCAAAACGTTTGGTGGAGTCTCATTTCTTGAAGTCCTCTTGTTGATCTTCAACTTTGCTAAATCCCGTAGGTACTCCCTCCTCTCTTTAATCTGAATGCTCTGGTTTAACCATATATTGCAGCAATTGTTCTCCCACTCGAATTTCTCGCCTCGCCTCTCTTTGCTCACAACAGAGAGAAATCGTGGAAGCGTGTGCTTGGGGATATAATTGTCCGGTATATCACAAACAACTTCACTTATAATCAGCTACAACGGTTGGGTGGGACAACATTGGACGTATATAAGTCTTTCCCACAAGAGCCTGTCATAGACGAATTGGGTGAGAATGCTAGGTTATTGTGGATTGGGCCGAAGCGGCTGGATAAGGTCATTCTTTACTGTCATGGTATGTCAATCTTTGACCTCGTTTTGAGATTCGGCGCTCAAGATGTCCTTTTAGGTGGCGGGTACCTCTTTGCTCCTATGGCGCAGATCTTTCCCTTTTTCGATCACGTCCAGAGAGAGCTTGAGAAACGAGGAAAACATATCGGTATCGCTATGTTGTCCTACTGTAAGCAATACTTGACCTGTGCTTTTCTACTGTACCCTCAATGTGTTTGTTTAGCTCTCGTCCCTAACGCCAAATTCCCCACCCCGCTGTCCCAGGCCGTTCTTGCTCTGAACTTCCTCCTGAAATCCGGGGTTCATCCCTCTAATATCCAGCTCGTGGGAGACTCCGCCGGCGCCAACCTTGTGCTTCAACTCCTTTCCCATATTCTCCACTCTCATCCTTCTGTTCCCTCTCTCACACTTCCTTCTCCCCTCAACCAGGTTTATCTCATGTCACCATGGGTAGACCTCACCGGCGAGAACATGCTTTCTTTCGACGAAAACACCAGAAAAGACATATTCAACGCATCGACAATTCGTGCATGGGGCGCTGCAGCTCTGGCTGACGTTCCTATAGAGGAAACACCTTACATGCAACCTCTCAAAGCTCCGCTTGGATGGTTTGAAGGTCTCGATAAGATCGTTGCAGGTGGAATTCTTGTATCAACAAGTCGAGGTGAGATGTTGAGGGATCCGGTTGTATTATTCTATGAGAACCACATAAAACCGGCATATAGTGATGATGGCAAGAAAAGGATTATTATTCAGAAGGGTGGAGTGCACAATGAGCCATATCTTGCTGCTGGGATGGGAGAGTTTGGGGGAGAGGTTACGCCTGCGGTGGTGGATTGGATTGAATATGGTTTTGAATAATGGTGATTGTATATTATATGTGGCAGTAATAAAGAAATARAGTCACTAAAATACTCATGAATGAACTAACCTGAGAGAGAAGACAACAGGCCGGTATTCATGTCAGTAGATCTCAGACAGTCAGTCAGACTTATATGTCAAAAAAATACACCGGACGGGAGTCGAACCCGTGCCGCTTGCTGACCTTAAGTCGATGAACACACTATGGAAGGCAAGCATGATACCGTTTCACCACCGGTGTATAAAATTTGAAGAGGCAAAAACAATGTTGATAGGCTTTCCTTCACCTGTACAAGCTGATCAATCTTAAGCAGTCCCAGGTAAAATTGATCAACTTGGCCTCTTGTCGCGTCATCCTGGACTCATCCAACTTCAAGCTTCAAGTCTACAAACCCTTCACCTCATTAATGCCCTTTGACAACATATCAGTTCCATTTCAAGGTGTCGCTATCCCCTCTCTGTGTGCTGCTCTTGCAGCAGTTTTCATCTATTACTACTCTCGTGCAACAAAGCCGTCTGTTAAGCCAGCCGAGAAAAGTATTAAGGGCATTCCGAGTTAAGTTTTGTATGAGAAAGCTAATTCAGATTGGTAGAAACGACAACAGAAGAGACGAAATCGATAATGCAGCCCCCGAAACTAGATCTTGACCCGCCTAAACAAGATGGGTACACGTTAGAGCAGTTGAAAGAGTACGACGGATCGGTGGAAGGGAAACCGATATGGGTTGCAATTAAAGGTGTGTCTATCCTAAGCACTATCCTAAATATCGTATTAATGATATTATCATAGGGACAATATTCGATGTCACCCGAAAAGCTGAGGTGTACGGTCCCGGAAAATCATATAACTTGTTTGCTGGAAAGGATGGCTCGAAAGCTCTCGGAATGTCGTCGTTGATCCCAGAACATGCAGTTAGCGATTATTCGACCTTGGACTCCAAAGATAGGAAGGTTTTGGACGATTGGTATAAATTCTTTAGGTGCGTTTTGCTTTTCTTGGTTGAGAGAATGTGCTAATGAGTTACTTACTTAGCCAACGATATAATATAATGGGCACTGTTACGGATTTGCCACCCATGGCAAACCCTTCTGCAGTCGATAGCCCTGCAACAATATCGAATCTATAGGAGATAGGGCTGTATCTGATAGCAATGTACTGTGTTTGTTTAATTCTGGTTTCTATCGGTTCCGGGCAACACAAACATTGGCTCTGCAACGCGAATGATTCTCAAGAATTCTTCCCTGCTCCCGACTTTTACTCTAGAACATAATCTGCCAACTGCTGCGCGGAGAATGGCTTGACGACTTCCGGCCCTTTCATAACACTGAGAATAGAAGCTCTAGCTCTTGGGTTAAATTTGTGTGATAAGACGGACTCTACCATTCCCCTGAAGATATTAATAAMTTTCTAGTCTCGCCCCATATCCAAGACTTCCACGCGTGTCGCGAGTAGTAATGCTACGATGATAATCCCAGCATATCGCAGGGCCGCCCTAGAATTGGTATCATCTGCTCTGTTTACTGAAGATGAGTTAGTGGCAGTAGCAAACGAATCCTCGGACCTGAAGTCCTGCTTATTGGGTCAAGATGTTCATGCGATTGTCTGCAGTAGTTGCCGTGTGAAAACAGGGCCGTATAGAATGGTCAAACTCCCACTACTGTCTCAGGAGAACATGTAAATTAAACACGCACTCTACCCCTGTTTATCCACCTTCAATTAATAGCAGTTTTATGCATTTGATAATAGGGCAGGGATGTATGCTGCGCCACAACCACCAATCGCGCACCTGGGCCTGATGTCAACCCCCACGTGTTGGCAGCGGCGCGTCTTGAACGTTTGAACTTGTCCTCTTACCTCGCTGTGTTCTCAATTGTCCTATCATGATGGTGGAAAAAGAGTCCCTGGATCATATTCACAATATTCACCACCCTGCTTCCCCCTCACACCCTTTGAATGGCTAGACTACTGGGAGTTTTTCAAGACTTGGGGTTCTTTCAATAGATCACGATCTGTTTTATTCGGACCATTTTCTCTGCATATATTCTGGAAGGAAACAGAGCTCCCTCGTGCCATCGTGAGGTCCCTTTGGCGTGTCAGTGACAGAGGGATTACTGCACTACGATGTAACCCAAGCTATGTCCATCCACTTCCTGCAAGATAACTGCGAATAGAAACGTGTTTCCAGAAGTCACATCGACTACCGCTTGAATTTCACTTTCTTGGTCTCTTACGAGCCAAGTATTGAACGTTTCCTTTATGTCTAACTATTAACGTATGCACTTCTCGTTTTCTCTATCTCAATTAATAACATCAATAGTACCCCTGCATGGTAGTATATTCTGATTCCTCATTTGCAGAAAACCATGTTTCAATGTTTACCGCTCGCTACACACACCAAGAGTCTGAATCTAAGGTGCCACATTGGAGCACAGTGGCTTCCTTACCTGGAGAATCCGGCGGCCGTCAAATGACTCAAATCCACCTGAAGATTTAATGTTCGTTGGCTTCCCTGCTCATGTTTTAACATATTCTGGACTCTCTAGCTAGGCTTCTCTTATGTCCTGCGTTGCCTCATCCAGTTGCCATTTTGAATCAGACCCCATCTGATTGGACGAAATCAAGAGGCCCGGTTGGTTGGGTCGCGTGCGTTACCCAAGGCCGCCTTTCCACGTTCCCATACTCACCAGCCTACTGCTTCCCCCCTTTGTTTCTCGACATTTTCAAGAAATAACCACTATACGTCGATGAAACAGCGTGTTGGTAACTCATCCAGTTGCATCACCTATTTTTTCCTTAACCACTTGAGCCCGAAGTTGCTATTACCATTGTTTTGGGTTTGAAGATCTTACCATGCCTTTGGGTCCCAGTACCAAGTTTTCGACCCGTGGGGGGCTTGGACGCCGCGGCGTCCAGAATCAGAGACCTGCCACCACCATGGCTAGTCCCGTCCCTCGGGACGAGCTCACGAACACAGTATTCGACGCTTTACAGACGTTGCCAGCGTCACGAAAGGCAAATTTCTTACTCGAAACTGCACTGGCATTGATTGAATCCGGACAGTGAGTGGTGTATATGATAATTCGCCAGGAATAATAATCTAACGGAACCAAATCTACACTCCAGGTACGGTGACGAGGTTGAGAACTATCTTGAGGTTTTTCTGAGGACCCCTAACTTGCCCAAAGAGGATTTGGCAAGAGCACTACTAGCTCGGGGGAACGCTCGTAAGCAGGCTGGGGAGAGGTTAATTGTCAAAGCAGAACAGGGTGCGTAGCTGAACAAATGTTCCGTTGGACAATGTTATACTCATAGAAGTCACCGTAACCAGACTTTCAAGCTGTTCTCAAGATTGACCCATGTAATCGAGAAGTGCAGCATCATCTTCGGCGAGACAAACTGGTACGTAGCCAGTATACCAACGTTCAAATACCCCTCACTATTGGCGTAGATTCATTTCCTTCACGAACCTGCTTCACAACGAGCCCCTGCAGAAGTATGGGAGCGAATAGCTTTCTATATTCCCCGCTATCACCTCAGAACATGGTTATTTGTCTCCGCATTCCATCGGGAAATCGCAATGCGGCTCATCTTCCATACCATCGACCTCTACTTCGGTGAAGACAGTGAGAATCATCACCGTGTCATGGACATATTCGACAGAGCGAAATCAGACCCCGTATTCGCTAGCCGAGTCAAGTCTTTAAGATTACATTGGGCTTATGAGGAGGGTGATATGTTAGATATCATGCTTCGTGAGTCTTTCTTCTGCTAGTACAGCCAACGTTGGCTGAACAATGGATACAGGAATATTCCGGACAGCCCTTCCCGAATTCAAACACCTGAAAGATTTTGAATGGATTGGCTACCCTGAGATGCGTGCGGAGATGGTACAGGCCGTGCTCTCGAGTCATCCACGTCTATACGGTCTTGGTCTCATGTAAGGTCGCACTTTTCCTCTCCTTGATAGTGCTGAATCTTTGAGTGTATAGTGGTTGGCATTTCGACGCAGTAGGGGTGTCTGCATTCCGAAATCTCAAGAAATTCACCCTGCGAGCTGAAGACGACGATGGGTTCGCAGACATGGGTGAAGTCCGCACCGTGCTAGACCAGAACGAGGCCACGCTTAAGCATCTCGTGCTTGGCGCCTACCTTGCTCGGACACATTCATGGGACAGCGCCTTCGAGTCGGTGACAATTAAGAACCTAACGCATCTCGACCTCGTAGACACTCGAATATCCCACCACGTCCTTGCCAGGATCGCACACGCACACTGTCTCAAGAGCCTCACACTCCACGGTACATTTGAGGAACCCAGCTCTGCGTCGGTGGTGTTTGGTAGCGACCRTATCATCGAGGGAAAACATACATTCTTACCAGACCTGGAGTCCTTTCGTTTCGTTCTGATGGGCCACGACGATGAGTTAGCTCTCTACCAATCCGTAGTCCAGTTCCTCCGTCAAAGGAAGAAGTTGCGGCGGCTGGATTTAGGAAACTGTCCTTGGGAACTCGTCTTGAGTGTTTTACCAGATCTGCGTAACCTCCGGGTCCTTGGGGTGAGGATCGCCAATGTGACAGGCGTAGCCATTGCTGCGTTGGTCAAGTCTATACCTCCGGAAATGAACGCCATTCATATTTCGACTGCAGTGTCGGATCAGGCTATGGTAAAAGAACTTGTTTTCGTATTCGTGATACTCTGAGTTAACAGCTTGTTCTAGCACGAGTACGCTCCATCGTTTAAAGACTTCCGGCCGTTATCATTCCTCCACTTCCAATGCGCCTCCAAACGCAGACCAAAACCTAACTTGGTCTCCGAAAAAGACTTCCAAGTGCAGAGCGCGCTATGGTATTCCAGCGCCAGGAGTATTGCCGATACCATCCCATCATTAGATTTCGTTGGGTGGCACGGAGAGCATTATGTCGTTGTGCGGTCTGGTAACAAGGTGGTACTTAAGGAGCTCCCAGCACGACGGCGGTTAGATTGTGGGAAGGGAGTTGATTTGGGCACTGAGGATGCGGCGTGGTTGGAGAGGAAGGATGTGCCGATGGACTACGAGATTCCAGGACTTGAGTGATGTTGACTACTTGCTTTGTGTATATGTGTATTTTTGTAGTTCATGTTTTGAGTTTGTAAGTATTACATATGTAGAATCTGTATCATTTTTTCACGCATCTATGGGCATTGGTCGGATTCTCCGTGAGGCCATCGTAGTTGGACACATTGGGGTAGCACGACGGTCCACCGTCTGACGAAAGAGCCTTGAAGGCCACGTAAACAGAAGTTTCTGTGGGCAGTTAGATCGCACACTATGGACAGTGATATGTTACAGCTTCTTGCAAGTAGCTTTTCAACGTTTTCATTTTAAGTAAGAACATTCAAAATCATGTAAAAGTGAAGTCTTTGGGAGAGAAGATTATGGTCTAGTTTTATGCGTAATTAATAAGATAGCGCCTCCCACATTTTTGACGCATAGTGATACTTGACTTTAAAGTGCTACTTTATGCCGCTTTGAAATTCAATCATATTGTGGCGCCCTAAATCAATTCAATGCGGTCGCATCTCTAAACCCTGGACGGAGTTGCACAATTCACTCCATAATACAGGAAGGCTTAAGTTATGTTTTCAAATCACTATGAAGAGAAACAAGGATTTCGGCAGGCAGAATCTAGATATGACATTCATTCATTGGCCACATAAGTAGCTCTCCTGGGAGGAGAGCCGAAATCCCGATGTGCTCTGCAATATTTAATTTAATGGAGAATCAGGAGATCTGGACACCATTGAAAACCTGTTTTCCCCCTCCAGCACCACAACAGTGTCCAGAACCCACTCGCCCACTTACCACGTGGCTACTATTAGCTTCGTACCACATTCACTTAGACTTGTTTGGAATCCGAGTCGAATCCCTGGTACCGCAAGTCCTCTTCTCTATCATACCTCTTTGCATCTATCTAAAAAACATGATTCAAGATCTCATTCTGTTCGCGTGGAAGAAATGTATAGGGAAAACTGCCGAATAATCGAAGCGCGTTATGTGGCGCCCCACAGGCCTCGTTTGACCTAGACCACGGCTGCGGTGACCGAGACAAAAGGTTGACTTTCTGTCCGTGTGCGAAGGACCGAGTTTTTAATATGACATTGTTTTCCGCGTTCTNCCCATAGCAAACCGGTCGGGATGAGACGTTTGAAGATCCGATAAAAGACACTGGGGAGGGAGAGGGTGCTCTTTCGTTTCCTTCCTGATCACGCCTGTGGGGATGTCTACGCAGGGATATCCCCTGCGCGTTTATCCCTCCACTGCGTCTTCCTCCAACCCGNACGCCCACGCTTCGGTCTGTGTTATTGGATCGGGTGCAGCTGGCTTAATCACAGCACATACTTTGATTCGAGATGGCTTCACAAATGTTAGGATTCTGACGAAAGATTCATGTCCTGGCGGTGTATGGGAGTATAACAAGGTCTATTCCGGGGTTTTCATAAACAAGTATGATTCCTCCTTGCCCACTGAGCCTTAAATGTTTACTTTAGCTGTAGCGTGTATGGTGATTATCGTTTCTCGTGCATGGAGATGCCTCACCACCCGGATCGCGACCCAAAGGTCACGCGACTAAGCGCTGAAGATATGCTCTTTTATATGGAGAGGTTCACAGAGACCTTCTTAAAAGATGCAATCTCCTACAACACCGAAGTTCTCAACATTCGACGACCCACTCCACCATTCACTGAGCGNCCCCCCAGCTGGCTCGTTCAAATTCGGGACAGGGATGGAGTGAAGACTTTACCGTTCGATAAGATCGTCCTTTGCACTGGGGTACGTTTCTTTTTCAGACCGCTCACACTCCGGCTGAACGTGCACTGGGCTCAGGGATGTCATTCTCCTCGTATTCCTGATGACTTTGATCCTGTCTCAGTGAAGACGGCTGGTTTTCATGGACCTGTCGTCCATTCCTCAGAATTCCGCCTCAGATTGGACGAAGTGCTCAACGCTGTACGTCCTGTATCAGACGATCGACCTGGCTCTGTGCTCGTAATTGGCGGAGGGAAATCTGCTCAGGATATTGCTGCTTACTTGGCCCATGAAGGCCGCCAGAGGAACGTGTCCATGGTTTTCGAGAAGACCGATGCATTCATTGCATCTTCTTCTCGGGTTCCCGACTGGATTCGCAAGAGTCGGTGAGTGTCCGGAGTTATTCTCAGCTAGTATCTGTCTCGACTCATACACGACATAGGCTCATAGGTCTCATGAGCCCGCACATGGAGCTTCGCAGCAAATTGGAGTACGTCCTTCAATCCTTGGAACTAGTACTTCTGCTGATTGCCTGAACGCAGACACTTTCTTCACAAGACGTCGTTAGGGGGTCATATCGTACGAGGGACCTTTAAATGGGTTGGCAACCACTCTGTGGGTCGTTCGTTTACTTATCCGCTGATAGAGTTCTCAATTAACCTATATCTACTCTAGTTCCGGGCTTTCAACATTCCAAAAGAATCGCCTCTGCGGCATTCTCAGGATATGTTCTGGAGCCTCAGGGTCAACGACGAAGTGTCCCGACGGCGGAACGGGTTTCTTCCACTAGCCAATGCAGGCAAGATTAAGCTGATTGCCCCAGCCCGTGCTGTAGGCTTTGGGGACGATGGCCGCTCTGTCATCCTGAGTGGTGGAAAAAAGGTGGAGGCGGATGTCATCATCTTGGCTACAGGCTACACGTCTTCGTGGAAAGGTATTTTCAGCCGTGAGTAGATGTGTTTGATCTCCAGCTCTATGTATTGACAATGCAAAAGATGATACCATCAACGAAGTCGGACTCGGAAAGTATCCTCCTCGATATGTGTCTGACCTCACCTACGCTGATGAATGGAACTACACCTCACTCAAAAACGCTCCCCCAGCACATCCTGAAAGTCATCAGTGGGCATCTTGCATTTACCGAGGGATTGTTCCTGCCAAAAACATCCACAGAAGAGACTTCGCAATCAACGGGGCAGTGGTACTACCGATCTCTTCGTGTTGTGGTTCCTTCTATAACTCACCCTCATTGATAGTTTTCTACCAACAATGGATATGTCTTCGAAGCCACTGCGCATTGGATCTCTTCTTACTTTCTTGGTGATACCTTTCTCTCTATCCCAAAGACGGTCAGCGAGGCAGTAGAAAGCACTGAACGCCACTCGGCATGGTTGAGGAAGAGGTATCCCGACATGCTTCATTGGACGAACGAAAGCCATTCCGCTGAGATTGCATTCTGGAGGTGTGTATCTTATGGCAAATCTTTGCCCTTGTGGATGGTGTTACTCATTGGTAATCTTCAGTTGGCCACAATATGTTGATGACCTGTTGAGTGATATGGGTTTAGTGTATGGCAAAGAACGGACTGGAGGAAACTGGTTAACTTGGCCATTCAAGCCAATCAATATCATGTCAATTGCTGACCTCCTAGAAGAAAGGCGGTTGAAGCGCGCAGAAGATGTATAACTGGATTACCGTGCTCAATTATCATTTTCTATCTCCCTCACTTCTAATCTTTGTTGGTTTCATCCGGACAGACACTACAAGTATCTCACGTTAAATAAATACCATATGTTGTATTATCTTGCCTGTAAATAACCCGCTTCAAATGAATAACTTCTGTACAATCAGAGCAATTGACGATAGCATTAATCCACAAATTATACGAGATTCTCTCACAGGAATCAAAGAATACAAGAAACTAACAAAAATGGAGTCCGTGTGTTTCGTTTCGTACGTAGGGTATAAATCACACCTGACTGACGGGCTCATACCCAGCTCTGCTCCCACTTCTCCCAAGCCCAAGGCCCATGAAGAGACCTTTTCCCTTCTTTACACCACGAGTACTTCCGCCCTCYTCGTCCTCATCCATCTGTCTTCTCCGCTTCGCTTCTCGGAATCCTTCAACAGGGACGTCGTATAGCTTGTCATACTCCACTCCGAGCTCTTTCCCTGCTGTCCAGAAGTCCACGCAGTTGCCCCAGATCCCAAGGTCGAATGGATTCGACGCCTTCCCGGCTCTGGCAAGCCCGTCCACTGCTTTCCCCTTCGTGAAACGGTCAAGCCCAAGCAGGTTCATCAAGAACCCACCCTGGCAGCACTTGCCGTGGTGATGGTGTGCGTGTCGTTCGGGGGATCCAACGAGCGCAGTGTCTTCACGGTTGCTGGTATGTCGGTGACCCATTTGTCCAGAAAGACTCGCTCCGCCGCGTCCACCCATGAAGCCGTATCGGCCCAGATTGCTGACTTCGACAGTGGTCATCTGGCGAGCGACTTGCCAGAGCTGTGAGGCCAAGAGAACAATCGTCCAGGATAGTTGGAGAGTTGACCAGAGTGCGACACCGATAAGGAAGGTGTCGTGGGCAGCAAGGAGACAGAGGTCTTGCGGGAGAGGGCATGATGGAGAAAGGTTGATTGGGTCAAGGGATGTAGCAGGTATCGAAGAGAAAACTACAAAAGAGGCTATCAGATATAGAACGGGGCCATTTTGAAGTCAACTTACATTGGTAGGTGAGATAGTCGAACATGATGATGGCGACTACGAGGGAAAAGACAAAGAGAACAAATTGGCGATGGTTGTTCACGCCAACTATAGAGACGAGGTCAGAGTGTCATTCATGAACACCGAGAAAAGTGACATACCACAGTTCCAAACCCAAGGGCAGTGACTAAAAGGAACATAAGCATCTTCTTATGCAAGGAGGAGAGATCGGAACAAACTTACTGGTCACTACGTGCTACACACCTGTCGCAGACTCTGCAGTGCTTGGATCGAAGTGGCTTTCTCGCCATACATTGAAGACAGAAAGTCTGTCCATTGAGCCTACCCTCACTAGCCAAGTCTTCAATAATCTACAAAATCGTCAGTGAGGCGTCATTCGAAGATTGTGTCACTGGCTTACCGATTTCAACTCCTCATCGCTCGCAGGTTGTGGGCATCCCCCCGCATCAAGCATGACAGCGCGGAAGAAGTTATACGCGCAAAGGCTAGAACTCAAAGCGAATACGAGGTGGGCAAGTGAGTGCGATTGGGTCTCTGAGACGCGTAATCAGCAGAAGAACCCAAAAAAGGCGCACCGACCACTCACGATTTACAAGTCTTGTCACCCAGGTGTATACGACCCAAACAATGGATGCAAAGATAATACCCGCAAAGTATGGTGTTTCCTGTACACTGGTTGTATACGTCGCGTTGTTGAGAAGAACGCGGGTTACGATATGGTGCATGCCGAAAAAGAGAGCCATAGCAAGGAGAACACCCGTAAACCATGGCAGGATGCTGATTGCCATAAATATCAGGTAAAAGAACACTGTTGGAAGCAAGAAGATTGCGATCTTCGTGTTTCTCTACAAGCCCCGTCCATGTTAGCTTTCATTGAGAAGAGGACGCGCCAACTCACGTCGCTCAGGGGTTTCGCGCGCTTGATACCGTACTCGTTCATACCGCCCTCTTCGAGAGCCCGTTTCCAAGCACCCAAGCTTTTGAGTTCAACGGCCATGTCGCGGGCGGTGCGGTTCTCGCCGTCCTTGGCATTGACATCGGCACCTTTCTCAACCAGCTTTCGAATGATAGCTCTGTTGGCACGGACAACAGCCCAATGGAGAGGCGTGAGACCCACATCATCCTTGGTGTTGGGATTGGCCCCGTGGCGTAATAGCAGATCGACTGAAAGAGCATCGCCTTGATACGCAGCCACATCAAACTGGTATGCCCCTGGGAGTCCCTCGAGTCGACGTTGATGGGCTGGTGAAGCAAATACAATAGTGGCATTACACCACTGGAATGGGTAACCAAGTGTAAGGAATTATAACCTTGAGAGTCTGCGATCGTCGGGTCTGCGCCATGGGCAATAAGTAACTGAATAACATAGATGTAGCCATTTCGGGCAGCCCATTGCATTGGTGTAGCGACTAGATCACCACCCAATGCATCGACTTCCGCTCCTTGTTCAAGGAGATATCGGCATGCGGCCACTTGTGCGTTGATTGCAGCCCAATGCAACGGTGTGATATTTTGTTCGTCGCGATCCGTAGCTTTGGCCCGACCAGACTCTATGAGTTGACGAAGTAATACCATATCTCCTCGCTGCGCAGCAACAAAGATATTCGACTAGACAAAGAAGATAAGACGATAATTAGCCTAATAGTAAAGTGGTTAGATGATAAATCATACGTCTTGCGGTTGGTCGGGAGGTGAGTTAAACGTCAAATTCGTAGCTGTAGCATTATCCTGGGTTACYAGAGATGTTGACGGTTCAGATTTCATGTTCACAAGCATAGATGGTTCGTCCATTTTGGCCGTTGAGATGGTGGACGCTGGCCAAGTTATATGAGTGGACCGGGGTATGTTGCTGAGGCCGTGTTTACTTGGTCAGCACAATTTCATAAGTAATACAGCCAAGAAACGCCTCAAAAACTCCGTTCAGATCCTTGCAAGAGCTGCCGTTATTTGTAGCTGAAAATAGAAGGAATATAGCGCTGGTTTCAGCAAATAATGTGGTCCATTAAATTTCTTGACTGGACGGTATCGCAGCCACTGTGGCGTTCCACTCCAAGTACGAAAAATCGATCAACTTCTATGCTCAATGACTTGGAAACTGGCCAAGAGCTGTACATGAGAGCTCAAAATTTTAGCAGCTCTTCGGTCCCTGAGCTGCGGACTCAATTCGAGAGCAACAAGTTACAACGAATGAATGAAGCTAACTACTTTACCACAGGTCTCGGAAAGATATGAGGGTATCTTAGGAAACACTTCCCTGGGATCTCTATTAAATTTCAAAAAACTTAGAAATGGGCCCATACCACCGTTGGTAGTGCTCCTTGTATCAGGGTCCAAGTTCATCCTCCCGCCTCCGCCTGGCTTATCCTCGCCGTAGTTCTCAGCCTACAAGTTAGTATGATTATCGCGAGGTCCCACCCCTCGTAGCTGTTCCAGAAGGTACTTTTAGAGATGCTGCGGTCGACACAAGTTAGACAACAGATATTGCGCTACTGGGAGCCCGTCTCTCACTCAGAGGTTCTTCACATTTTACATACACATATAGAATGCGTCGACTCCCGAAGCACTGCTGATGATCCCACGTCTACTCGTTGTTCCAGCCCTGACAAGCTCGAGCATGGCAGAAAAGAGATTACTAGACATGATATAACGGAGAGAGTTAATTGACAGGGGCTGTTTGTAACGTACAATATACAATATAGAACTAACGTACATGGGGAAAGAATCAAATTTTAACGTGAGCATGCTTCAACAACCTCGTGAGGGATCCACCCATAGCGGAAAAGCGTCTATAGAACGAGTCAGTCGAAAGGAACATATATCTTGTAGAAATTCACACACGCTACCAGCTCCGGAGACGGATTCGGCGTAGGCCTTCCAGTGCGGCGGAAAAAGGGATTGTATGGCATCGGACTCGGGATGTAGTCTTGACCCATCCGTTTCCTGCAATGAGAGTGAACAATAGAATAAGATGTGAAAAGAATCAGCACACGAACATTCGCTCTATCTTAATTATCATTCTCTCCATAGCGTCATCTGCAAAAGTCCTAGATCTGTCACCAATGAAGTGACGAGTTAAAAATGGCCTATTTTCTTCTTTTACTTCCTTCAGGACTTGTACACACGAAGGAACGAGGTCCCCACTCTCGGTGGTACAAACACCCCTATCGGAGACAGTGTGAAGAGTGAGGTAGGCCTCATATTCGACTAGGAGGCCCTGAAGCTTCCTATGGATGAAGGGGAGCGGTGGCTCATGGATGGTATCGATAATGGCGTCGTAGAATGCAGACACTGTTGGGAATCGGACTGCCTTGCAGGCGTCATCCGGAGGATTTGCATTCGTAAGGCTACGAGAGAGATCATGGATATCAAAGTGATAGAGAGATGCCGGATGGACAAGAATCCTAATCGGACGGTAGTTATCAAAAGCCCATTCAGGATTAGAATGCTGGAGTAGTATTGTTGGAGTATCCTCGAATGCATAGGGGCGTTCTCTGTTAAACGCTCGGAAGTCTTTCCAGGATGGATCCTGGGCGCCGTTTACAACAGAGTATGGATGGTTATCACATATCACCCGTGCAGCAGCAGTAACTTCCTCGTCCGGAACCATCAGTTGTTGGTSGAATAGAAAAGTCGGCACCCGATGGACGAAAGAAAGCGCATCTTCACCCCAAACGACACAGTCCACGTTGGCGTCAAGGACAGAGCACACTGTCTGCAGCCTGCCCAACTGCTCACAAGGTGGACTTGGGCTTTCGTCGTAAAAATGTACACTCATTCTTGCGGTCAAAGCGTTAGAAATGTCTAAGAGCAGATCCTCAAAATTTATCGCCGCTGACAAACAGTACACGGTCAGATGATCACTGCAGCAACTCTGACTCGAGTACCTCTTGATTCCGAACTATCATCTGTAGATTGAATTCAAACTTGAATGCAAGCAATCCTGCAGATTAAGCTGCCACACCTACTATGGAAGTAGTCGCATTAAATTCGAGGGGTTCTGACCTACCAAGCGCCGTCCAATGGAACCCCGTAGATGGGCCACGAATGATCAATATATGGAGAAGGGTTCCGATAAGATATCATGGAGTCTAAAGTTCCACGTCAGGTTAGTCCTAACATGCTTGTAGCCACGTACATAGGCCGATTAGCCTAGTCTCCGATGACAATAGAACGTTGATGCATGAACAATTCGAGGAGAATCCTTCCAGGCTCCATGGAAAGAAGATCATAAAGCGATACAAGAACCTAGAGTACAACAGATTCGTCGGGGGTATCATGATGCTACAAATGACACAATAACAGTATTCACTACTGGAAAACATCTTGTTAGGAATGCTGAAGTCCAGAAAACATCGTGTGGCGAAACTCACATCACGAATTAACATCTTATTATCCACGTCTCTCTCCAGCAATTGGTTCAGTCCGCTGAGTAGTGTGCAGTAAGCGCGCAATCATTCCCGTACAACTCTCGTCCACTTACACAATTAGACCGTCACTCATCGGGGGTGCTTTGAATCCTAAGTCTGCCTCCATTCCCGAATCATACTGGTCTATTCCCGTAAGGAAGACTTTGAACTGGTCCAAGTTGTACGTGATCGTCCTCGTCAATGAGCCATCACTCCCTTCCCCTTTATCCGTGACAAAGTACAGAGTAAATGTGCCCCCACGTTGAGCATGGATAGCACGCGTCCTCTCTGGTGCCTCTTGAAGATTAACGGACTTCATAGCGCCGAACCGAAGTTTCCCATTGGCAATAGAGCAGTGAATGCACACAATGAGATGTTTGGGGTTTGAAGGCGTCTTGTGTACTCGAAGGAGATGGGAACAAGCCATAGCAAGAATGGTAATGACTTGTCGAGAAGATAACGCTCGCTCAGCATAGCGCAGGGCAGGGACTATTGTGCGTAAGGCGAAAATGCAGTCCTTCTTGTGGCGTTTCCAATGGGAGGCTTGACAGCTTTCAGAGCAATAGCGGGTCTGTATGGTGTATAAGAGCTCGTTAAATATAACTAATATGGACAATTACCGCTTTGCAACCCGAGCAGACTTTTAAAGACTCGATAGGAAGGAATGAGTTGCATGAGCCACAGATGAAGTGAACGTTGCTGAAAGAATCATTAGAGCCTGGGGAAGTCTCCATTCGAACCAGCGAATCAACAAATTCGGTTGCGATTAGATCCATTTATAGGACGTGGAGGGGTATATTGGGCTGATTTCTGAGTCGTCGACTGTGAAAGTAAGNAGAACAAGAACAAGAGCACCCGCCACTGTGACCCAATAGTACAAGTCTGTACAATAGTTCCCATGTCACGCTCGGTGACACCGGACCGAATACATTGGGCGGACCGACATCCCGGTCCTATCCTCATTGTAAATTACAACGTTGTTACTCTCTTCCTTCTACACCCGTCCGCGTCCTCTCTGTTGAANGCTCTAATTCTTGAAGCCATCCTATAAAACTCGATTATCTCAGATGCTCTTGGTAACCAAAGATGATTCCACTCCTTTACTACCCCCCGAGCTCGAGAGTCACATCTTTGAGCTCGCTGCTAGACTTGATTCAAAGGTTATACCCACCCTTTCCCTCGTTGCAACTCGTGTAAATGCTTGGTGCGCTAAATCTATACCGCATCTAGACCTGTGCTGACTATTTCAGTCAGGATGGAAGCATTAACTTTCGAAACTATAAAATTAATGGGTCCAAAATCCCGTATTAACACACGCTTCTTCAAGGCTCTCCATAGCCATCCTCCTGAATTCTTCGCGGCTCATGTAAAGAGCCTATGTCTGACATCATATGTTCCCGAGGCAGATGCGGTCCATGCACTGTCAGTTTGCACTGGAATTAGACGTCTAGCCTGCTGGGTGAACGTTCCAGAGGAAAGCAAAATACATCAATATATCTTGTCGCTGAAAAACCTTCGTGAACTCTCTGTGGACGTCACACAATTTGTCTATCTGCTGGAGGATAAATCATTTCCCCACCAACTTACCCACCTCGAACTTATCTTCCGCGATTACCACCAAGGAATTGGTCCAGCTGCTGTTCCGCCGCTACATGTCTCTCTTCTCCCAGCCTTAACTCACGTCTGCCTCAATGTAGGGGAATTTGACGCTGGTGGTATGGTAGAGACGTTGACGGATAACTGTTCTACACTGCGCAGAATAGTCATTCTAGACGATGACTGTACAACCTTCGGGTTCATTCCGCTTCCGGAGGAGGTGAAGCTCAAGGACGTTATCAAAGATACGGTGTACGTTGTGTACATCCGGGTGGATGATACCAATTCTTGGGCCCCCGGAGGTTTCGACGTGTGGGGTGCGGCGGATGGAGTTGTAAGAGAGAAGAGTGGTGGCAAGATACAGAACCCATGATCAACGAACGTCCACTTCCCAGAAGGTGTGGTTATACCAATTCCATTCGTTATTATATTATGATACATCTTTCGTGTTATTGCAAGTAATGTCGTACAGGTTATACACCAATAATCCATGTCTACTTGACCACCGTTGTCTTAAATCGTGTTACTTTTCTCTTTTGGTCTTCTCCTATATCACGAGTACTAAGATGCCCACTCCATGATCTTGGTTTTACTAGGCTTTCTATACATGCTCTGACTGTGCTCCACTCAACTCGTTGGGCTATCGACTGGTTCGTCATTTCCAAGGATCGCAAAAGTATGAACACTGCAAACTCGTTCAGATCAATCTTGAATCAGCTTCGTCTATGTACATATGAGAACAGACCGTCTTAATCTAGTCTCCCTAAGCAGACTCAATGATAGAAGATAAGTCGTTCTATAATCTGGCATCTGATGGGTTGATCACGGCGCGTGTTGAGAGGCTCTTGAACTTCGTGAACTTGAAGCTCTGCCTCAACTGGGTTACTCCTGGGCCACCGGTGGAATGCATCTTGAATGTTCAAATTGTCCTTCTAACTCTATCAATACAACACCGCCGGACTTCCTCTATTCTTACACCACCCTTCAACTTCAGCCTTCGTTCCATCTCCTTGATACTCTCACGACCTTGGGCCGCTCTTGACGCCGCCAGGCTTATACCTGTGTCCAATATCTGTATCAGCCCCTGCAGCCGAAGAAAATAAAAAGAATTCTCACCATTGCCAGTTGACAGCGACAAAGGGAATCGCGAATGCAACACTTAACGTCGTCAGCAGACCGGCTGTGAATGCTTTCTTATTCTTGTAGTTGAATGGTAAATGCTGGACATCGGAAAAGGGGTTGGGAGAAAGCTTGAGCGTCAGTCAGATGAACTACAACACAGTAGATGTAGAGGGGAATGCGTACAGTAGTTGTAGTGTGCGGCTTTCCCGTTGCACCGACGTAGATGTTTCGTCGTCCGACTGTGCGGAGAGCGTTGGTGGTAGCTCTTGGGATCATCGTGTAGAACGGTGGCAAGGGTGAGTAAAGGTATGAAAGTGGTTGGTTGAGAGGTAACCACGGGGCTTTGAGCCTTTTTATACCCAGATCAGCCTTCGTCAGGGTCTAGATACTTCGAAGGACTACAGCCTACAGGTGATTCAACCATGAGGTCAGATGGACAGGAATGTGGGAAGAATGTCCAGACTTAGTATCTGAGTCGCTCCCATGATGTGGTCTTGTGAGACGGATAACTGAATAGCTCGTCGGTGATTACGAAAATCAAGAATGCGGTGAAGATGCGGGGAACCGAATCAAGGGCCGACTAGCGCCTCGTTTAGAGTGAAACATGCTCATTGCTCCCAGAGACCTATTCAGTTTGACCTTTGTAGATGTCTAAGCTAATCAAGAGGCTTTTGAGAAGTCTTCAGAAGAGACTTCGAAGGGTAGGCTGGGCCACTTCTTGTGGTCCAGATTGGAGCAGGGTAACAACATCTCTAACGGCACGACTGCGAGTCTCGCTATTTTTCATCATATGTACAGCTTCCTGGTCCTGTTGGGAATCACAGAATAGTTTGGACCCACAAGGAATAGAGGACTAACACCTCCCCTCCANGGCTCGGGTGCGTTTCTTCTCATAGGCATGAAATGATTTCTTGTCCTCGGATTCGACTGTGATGAAGAACAATTTGTTAAAGATGTTGCAATAGAAAGAACAGATCCGGAGGTGTTGGCGAACAAATCTCGCATTCCCCCCACTTCGGACTGACAATGACACCCAAAGGAAGTCTTTCGGAATCCCAAGGTGCCACAATAGTATATGATGCGGGACCCCCATCTTTATCCCGCGTTATGAGGAAGGTATACCACCAGTCCATAGGAAATCCATCGCTTTCAATGTGGACGCATGGGAAACTGACATAGGGAAATCCGACGGAGGAGAGAGCAGGGAGTGACGTGGTCAACGCCATGACATATGGAAGAGCGAATGTGTAGTAGGCATCGGGGGTGAGATACCGTATTTTTTCCATTAGCCCGATGTCAAGGTATAGGACTTCGACCTTTGATAAAGGGGCCAAGAGAGCGGCGAGCGGACCCTAGCCAAATTATCAACCATCAGGCACTGAACTGAAAGCTACCAAAAGATACTGACCGGAAGCTCGAGGGTCTCGAATTGAAGAGTTGCTGGGTTAACACCTCGCTCGAGATGAAACGTGCGAAGCTCTGGCGCTGCGGCTGCGATGACTTCGAACAGTACCTTATTGTTGAAGCTCCAGATGGATAAACGTAGGACCGTCAAAGACGTCCACACTTTTCCGGCCATTAGGTTAATAACTGAATAAGCTGGAAGAGATGTGGTATGGTGGCCATGAGATGGAACAACTCGAGGCCAAGAAAGAAGGGACAGCTCCTCGATCTCGGGGGGTACCACCAGTGTGAACTCTTCATTCGTGATGGGATCCGAACCAAGTATGTTATGGAGAGCAAGCTTTCTCAGCTTGGGTGGGAGAGAATTGATTTGGCGAAATTGATTGAGAGAGGGAAAATCTGCGAAAGATGATACTAGACATCTATCCTTGTAACCGAGACGAAGGGCATAAATCTGGGGCAGAGAATGGAGGAATTCTGAAAACTCGGTATGGTCTCCCGTGAACTGNCCCTCGATGATCACTTCTTCGAGATGTGGCCAAGAAGTATTTCGCAACATGGGCAGGTCAATATGCTCTGCTTCAATCTCAAGGATACGAAGGCTGTTCGAGCAAAAGCACGCAACAGATAAGGCAAGAGATGATGAGCTGCTAGATACAGGCATGAGCAGCTCCCTGTGTGCAACATGAATTACAGTGCCAGAAAACTTCAGCAAGGATCGCGGAGCACAGACAGAGCTTCCTAGGCCCATATCTCGGAAGACCAGAGACTGCAAGTTGGGTGCCTGTGCTACTGTTTCTAGCAAGACGGCAGACGGTACTGCATGCTTCACTTCAAAGTGAAGCAAGTTAGGAATGACATCTTTAAGTACAGGCACAGCATAGCTGCATTGCTTGTTATACCAGAGTTTCTCTGTGGTACTCCAAGGTATATTTCGGTTGAAACTCAAACAAAACACCCTAGGTTTCGAATCGGTCAGTAACTTCTAGGTTGTATGATTTATTTTATACCTGATGTGGATGCAAATACTCTTGGGGATTTTTACTGCATTAAATTTACCTTCCCACAAGACTCTTCGAAAAAGTATAGGGCAGCAATTCTGCCTGACGACCCGACATGTCCCCGCAAGTTCTTTGATAGATCTGAGACCATCCCAACCACGCAAAAAAGAGCATATTGTGAGGATAACGTCTACCGGAGCCTTTCGAGAGGAAACACGGTTTCTCTCCATACGCAGACCCCGACGCCTTTCTTCTGTGGAAAGCAAAAGAGAACATTGTTTCGTGTGAACGTGAAATCTCAGGCTAAGCATGCGGAACTTCGGTCTATTATAGATCATCATAGCCTTAACCCCGCGTATGAACACTGTTAATCACTTACCTCCACGTCTTATAGTTAGAATCTCACACGTTCATTCATCTGGGATTCATGTTTCCTGACTGTGGCTTACTATCATGCTTGCAGCAACATTATTCTTGCTCTTTCTAAGGTCAAATCACTATCTANCATCTCTATGGATTCAGGCTTACCAGAGCTTCTTCGAGTAGAGTAGTACTCTTCTTCGCCTGCCGGAAATTCCTACTTCAGACCTTGTATACCGATCTCCAAGAATTATCTTCTACATCTACCGATGGAACTTTACCGANCCCCTCTACTTCATCCCAGAATCAAGACAACAAAAAGGTCTTGCATTCATCGGTGTCGCGGGCAGTGTTCTCTGCATGCTTTGCGGAATGCTGTTTAATGTTCTTGTTACTCATGTTTCAAGGATTCGGTGTTTTTGATACAAGGTGAGATCTTCTGACGTGTTCTGTCATCTCCTATTGGGTGTTGCGCTTGGTAGAAGGGTGCGGTATCCTCGTTTAGAATCTGCGGTGTAGATTATGGCCTAGTGATCTTCGTCTTGTGAAGAATGGGAAATTCTCCCCCAGGCTGAGGCTCGTAGCTTGTGTTACTACTCGCCGTGATTGACGAGAGTACCCAAAACTAGAAGGAGTGTCAATGTATCCTCGGTTTGGGCAGCTCTCCAGAGCTCTCCAGGGAAGTTCATTTGTGCTGCTTGGTCTGTGCGAATGTGGAGTACYCGGATTGCTTTGAGCTTCTACTGTTTCCCATTGATGTTGAGGGATGCAGTCCAAATCACTCACCGTGGTATGGGATTCGGCGCACCCATCAGTTGGAGTTGAGAACGGATACACCGAGATGAAATCCCTCGATGGCAAACTCATTCAGAGTATTATACTCTTCTTCTCTTCGGAGAATAAACTACTATGTCTTGTGGTGAAAATGTCTTGCTCTGCCACAAGATGAGACTACGGTCTTGTAGGCTCAAGGAATACATGGCATGTCTCCGGCATCTTGACCAACGTTCATTTTCGTGTCCGCCTATGCCATTGGTTTCTTATCTCTTTTCCATTGCTTCTCGAGTTCACTGAATGATTCCTGCTGTTTAGTGCTCGTCTGCAGAACTGGAAAATATCGCTAATCCTTTTAACCACAATTATACTTCTCATCGCCCCATCCGCGGTCATCATTCTTCTAAGTATCGGCGTCACTGGTATGCAAGCGATGTAAAATTTTGGTCCTACGTGCTCACCTACACCCTGACTAGGCACTCGCTTTGCTCCTCGACTAGCAATGGGGGGTATCCTCATTGGTGTATGGCTTGTCGCGTTCTATCGTATCCCTCTTCCCAGCGCAGCGGCTCCCCAATCTACGGATATCTCAACATCAACAGTTTCGCGTCTCATCGTCCTTGGGACCATCATTCTTGGGCTGCTATCTGGCTTCGGCTCAGTGAGTAGTATATGGGCGTTCCTGCCCCCTGTTCGCAGAGCAAGGTATGTCTTCAAAGAGGCCTAGATACCCAGTTTTGGTGCTAATGCTTTGTGAGAACAGACGGCATATTTCTAGCACCGATGTAACCACTGCGGAGAACTCGTTAAATCATGTGAGGGACGACTTGAAGCGGTGCAGGTTGAAGACGCAGAGAAGAGACCTATCTTCCGTGCGTACTCTGTTTCCGTCTTTTCATGGTTATACACACGGCCACAATTGCAGGTCGAAGTGAACTGGCTCAACAAGATTGTACCGACGTTTCGCAAAGACGAAAGTATGTATTCATTACCCCTGTTCCAATGTACTGTCATCTAATGGATCGGCAGCGGAACAAGAGCTCGCCGGTCTCGAAGCTCTCGAGTACCAAATGTCCCAGAATCTTATCACCCTCAAGAACGAACGAGAGAATGCCCGTTTTTCGGAAACCCTAAARGAGGATGTACCACGCAAGTGGCTCCATCTTCGCGATCTACTGTTACTTTAGGGTGTTTAGTGTAAGGAGCCCCTCTTCTCCTGTCCTTGTCCTCAGACTGAAGATAATTTAGTCTGTCATAGGCGCAATCCTTCCGAGCCTTTTTTCTTCGGGCAGTGGGACTAACTATCCAGATCTCATTACCCAAGCTGTGGGATACGTCCTATCTCATATTCACCCTGGTGTTGATCTTGCGCGTCTCTCCGTGATAGCCAGACAGATCAGCTTGATTCTAGTGGGAATCATCATCCTGTCTAGTATCCGGCTGGTGTTGAGCGGTGTCACCCGTGCTCTCCGCGTAACGAGTCGTAACTTGGGAGCTTCCCTGATGTTACTGGTCTTGGCCCAACTGATGGTACGTCTTGTTTTCGTTTTCCTTGGTTGTCTATCCACTAACACATCACTTAGGGTATCTATCTACTCTCAACAGTGGTACAAATGCGCAACACCTTCCCGCCTGCAGAGGATAATACTTCGAATATCTTCTCCACGATCCCGCAATTTGAAGTATTCGGTCTACTGTTCAATTGGAGTTTCCTCGTTGCGGCGGGACCAGCAGGGGYGGTGAGGTGGGTAGCAGAGAAAGTGAACAACAGTGGGAATGACGATGTATAATATTCAGTTGTGTGTACATAGCAACATGGACTTTTCACCAGCTTTCCATTGTCAATAATCGCAACCATGCCGTTTGCGTTCGCTGAGCAGGGCCGTATTCATACTTCGCATTACTGGACCTCCAAGATAACTTGCGAATCGGAGTAGGAGACAGCTACTTATCATCAGACTGCCAGGTCGTAGTGGAACGAGATCTGCTTCATGAGCAGGTTGGATAAGACGTGCCTGATATGGCACCGGCAAGTGAGGTTACCTTGCAAATGAAAGGATGACTTGAATACTTATGGGATCGCAGTTTTGTGTGGGCATCTCCGCAAGCTTACAATCTAACCAATCCGTTTACAGGTATTCAAACAACTAGATAATGCACATAAGAAAACAACATTCTAACGATTACATTTGAGGCATCGAGCCTTTACTTAAACTGAAAGGAACATTAGGTGTAATAGCAAAAGAAATGGTCGAAACACTCACGTTCTTTCCGTCAACCCACTTCTTCCCATCGACCTCGAGATCCCAAGCCAAAGCACCCTCGAAGAACTTCTTCTGCTCCTCATCTGCCAAATCCAGTGCCTTATACTCGTAGCTCTCCCAATCCGGGGCGACGTTGGCCACAGGGGCGTAGTCCTTACCGCGGAGAATGAAGACACCGGAGATGATGGAGTTGTTGGCCTCGCCGAGAACACCAACGGAGGCGAAGAGGTATTTACGGGAGGCTTCGAGACGGTTGAAGAAGCCACCGATTTGGTTGGAGGACATGAAGGTTTGGGTGAGCTCGCTGTTGTATTTGAAGTCTACCCTCCAGACGGAGAATCCCTCCTTGTCGAAGCTAAGGAAACGTCAGATTTTTGCAAGCAGAAAGAAGTATTTCCTTACTTTTGGTAGAACCACTCAAGGGCGCCATCAGCTCCCCGGGTGTCCTTGTTAGAGTATGCCCGCTTCCAGTCCTCGAGGTTGAAAGACGACTTGGGAAGATCGTCGAGGGGGTTCTTCACCTTGGGCTCTTCTGGCACCAGAGGCTCGTCGTCGTCATCATCAGCTTTTGCTTTGGGCTTCTTTTCCTTGGGAGCAGCAGGTGCAGCGGCAGGCTTGGGCTCCTTCTTGGGTGCAACAAAAGTAATACCCTTTTCGATGTAGCTAATGGGGCCAAAGATGTCCTTCAGCTGTGGCTGGTTGACGATGGTCTCGAGATGGCGGATAACGCTGGGGATCTTGGCCCGAATGGGAGCATCAACGGTCGTAGACACGGCACGCTGGACAAGTCCTGCGACGAAGATATCCGCGAGGGTGATACGTTCGCCAACGAAGAAAGTGTGGGCAGAAAGGTGTTGCTCGAGGGTGTTCAAAGTACGTTGTTGGCGTTCAAGGAGTGTTGTGTGGATCTGTGAGGATAAGATTGTGAGCTTTTGAAGTGAGGACAACGGAAAACACAAACAGGTTTGGAATAGGCGTAGACGCCCTTTGTCATGAGGAAAATGGTGGAGGTGTAATCATCCAACTCCGATTCAATCAAATGCGTCCACTGGTCTACGAGTGCAGCCTCCTCCTTGCTGTTTCCAAGGAGTCCAGAGTTGGGGGCCAAAGAAGAGACTGAGAGGAATGCATTAGACGAAGTTAAAAAGTGAAAGAATTGAAAGAGATAAAGGCATAAAGAAGAACATGCAGATTCAGAATTCAGAAGTCTCGACACAAAGATTAAGACAGGGATAACTGATAGATGAGTCTCGTCATAGATGCATGTCCTGGTTGTAATGTTTCGAAGGGATCTCGATGRAATTGAAGCCTTCCTCAGTCAACTTCACAATCTTTCTTTCCTTCGGATAGGATAATATGGAATTGGATATATAAAGGTTCGTGGGCCGCCACTAAAGATAGGAAATCGAAACCAATCTTGATCTGATAACTCACTGTAGCGGGCGATGGCAGCAGCTTCAAAGAGTTTAAAGCCATCCTTTCCTTCCCAAGCGGGAATCTTTCCATGTGGAAATTTGGCCAAGTATTCGGGGGTTTTGTTGGTCTCAAAGTGGGTGTATCCAGAAGGGAGATCAATGGAGACACCACCGAAAGCAGCAGCGGCTCTGATCTAAGAGATCATGGAGTGACATGTATCAGTATTGTTTCGAACGGTAATGAAAATTTGCCTACGATCTTGCCCTTTCCCTGAGTCTCGATGGTATAGAGAGTACCGGCTGACATTTTGGAGTAGTTTACAAGGATGAAGTGGGATGGTGGTAGAGAATCAGAAATTTTTGGATTGTTACGATCGGTCACTCCTGGCTTTAGGGCAGGTTCCATATTGACTCACAGTGACTCTGTCACTCCTGCCTACCAACATCGATAGATTCACAAAAATTGATACACTTTGAGTAAACGGAGTCATTTATCGTGCTCAGTCGACCTTCTACGCCTCGAATTGAATCGGTTCTTTGTCTAAGCGAGTCCACTTCACGTAAATCATAGATGCTTTGATCACCTGAGCCCTTCANTTTTTGAGATCGTCCCAAAAAAGCAATGAACGCCAGCTGCTTTTCCATTCTCAGACGCCAAGATAATTGACAGTGTTTTCCTCCGCCCCGTTTTCTACAGAGCTTACCCGATATTGTTTATAGTGTGCAGTCTACTTCAGATTATAGAATTAATATCCATCTAATTTCCCCCAGATTTCGTTGCCGCCCAGGATTTACTATTTCAACTATCGTTCAGGTCGATGAAAGCGTCCAGTAAGCTTTTCTCGGAGGGTCTCCCATGGAAAATAAGGAAGAATCCAAGCTCCCGCCATATCAAAAGACTTTGTACACCATGAAGAGCTCATGACATCTCCGCCTCTCAACATCGAGAAAATGGAATACTATCAAAATAGTCAAGAAGCTAGTGGATGTAACCCATCAATTAAAAGGTTTCCGCCTTTCCGAAGAGATGCCATGGAGCTGCGAGGCAGGTTCTTTCATGTTGTACTGCCAAGGTACCGGTTTTCGTGCCACGTATGCAGGCAGGAGATTGCTAAGTGAACCAGAAGAATACTCCACATCACGCTGGCCGATATAATCCTAGGACTGATATACATTCTGGGAGTCACAATTGTCTATATCCCTGGCATTGTAACTTGTCCCGCGAGCCTGGAAGAGCTTTTGTATATCTATAAAATTATAGTTCGGAAATACAACTCCATTGAAAAATCTCTATATGTATGTGCTTGTAAACCTACAGGCGTGTCCAGTCTAAATGTAAGAGATAGAGGCAAGAAACTCGCTATCTGGTCGGCACCCCGGGGTTCTGTGGTGTTCATTCTCCAAGGGGACAATCTCGGCATAAAAGTCCTGATCAAGGTACTATGCTACGACTGCGCATTTGCTCTCTGTATAATAGCAGTAAGGAAGAATCGGGCCGACATCCGTGCTATACACACAGCACGAGGTAAACTCGGCGTAGTGATGAATTGGTGATCGAGTACAGAGTGGCACTGCCAGCAGCAGGTTCCCACCGTGCACCCACCAAGATGTCGACGATCTGTACTAAATGCGGCTTTCCAGCGGTGTCTCTTCCCTCTTTCGATGGGAAGGAAGATTTCTTTGCGACATCTAAATCCTTCTCATCTACCAACTACCCCCCGCTTGAGGTAGAAGCGCAATCCATCCAGCAGTCTCTCGACAATGCACAGTTCCATCTTACTCGAGTTGACGAGCAGATCAGCCAATTAAAGTCTTTCTTGGAGAATCTAGAAAGCGAAAGGAGTGTACTACAGTGTTGTGTAGATCAGCACAAAGCTGCTCTTTCTCCTGCTCGACGGCTTCCTGCAGAAATTATCTCAGAAATTCTGTTGACCTCTGTTGCTTCCGAGCGATTTGATAGTCTTGATGTCACACAGGGTGTTTGGAAACTAAGTCAGGTATGCAGTAGATGGAGAGCTATAGCGCTATCTTATCCAGCACTATGGTCTGCTATCAATATTGCTGTCGACGTCTATACCACCAGAAATTCCCTGGATATTTTAGATCTGTGGCTGAGTCGGACCAGCGACTATCCCCTCTCTATCTCCTTCAAATATCCAAAAGATGACCCCTCTAGAATGTCAGCAATATGTAGGGATATTCTTGACGTTCTCATGGCTTACTCCCGGCGATGGCGCTCGCTCGATGCGAAAGTACTGAGCGACGATTTGCTGCGTTTCTTCCAGGTGAGAGGGAACATCCCTATTCTCGAGCGCCTTGCTCTAGACAGAATAGGCTCTTCTCACCCCATAGAGACTATCCATGCTTTCGAAATCGCTCCCCGTCTTCGCAGCGTTACCTTTCGGTCCCTTAGAGATCCTGCTCGTTTCATGCGCCTTCCTTGGGCTCAGCTCACATACTATCGTGCACGAGCAGTCCATGCAGAAGAACACGCGGACATTCTTCGACTCACAACCGGCCTGACTTCTTGCTGGCTTGCATGCGATCGCATCCTGTTAACGCTCGCAGCGGCTACGGAATTCAACGCACAGAATCCCGTGCTCCTTCCCCATATTCGCACATTGACATGCACATCCCATGCCGTCCCACCTGCTGTGTGCATGCCCTCTCTCTCAGATGTCAGCGTCTTCTGTGAAATTCCCCGGTCCATTCGAAACGGGGATACTCTCGAGAAAGTGACTGACCTCGTTCGACGATCACACTGTAACCTCCAGAGTCTTTCCCTCAGCGTTGTCATGTACAGAAGCGACACCGTCGTCCAACTTTTACGTATCTCACCCAACATCACATCCCTTCATATCCGAGCATACAAAAACGCAGGATACGTCAATGATCTCATCTCGCAGTTGGTCGTGGGTGGTGGACGGAGAGAGTGCTTGCTTCCCTCATTGGAGACGGTAAGCATCCAGCTAGAGATGAACTCCTTTGACCATTTCTTGTTTGCGGATATGATTGAGTCGAGATGGAGGCTTGAGGGCCCGGTGTTGCAGCTGCGTTCRGTTAGGTTGGTAGACAAAGATGTGACGGCTGCACCGGGCTCATTGAGTCGTCTGCGAGTATTCAAGCAAGAGGGATTGGATGTCACTATCCAGCCTTCATGGCTTAGGAACATGGTTCTAGGTTAGCCACGACTTTAACGAGACTGTAGAATTATACACGTGTGTATGTAAACCTGTACTGTATTTGTACTGCAATGGATACGAGAAAACATGGAACGTCAAAAAAATGCTCTAAATTCGTTATTTCGTCGAAGGCCCCTTAGGCCACTCRCTCCTCCGTCTCCACTTCCCCTCTTCATCAAATCTCCAATTCGGTGTGTAGCTCAGCCCATCGTCGACTGGCCGGCCAACTGGAAACACCCATCCAAACTTGTTTCGCCCCATGACATCCTNCCATGCCTCTCGGCTGGAGTCCGTCCACCACAAATTGCCCTCCGTGTCGGGGTCCCCCCATTCCCTGGTGAACTCCTTCAGATTCTTTACACTTGGGAAGAAGGTTCCTGAGGGAGAACCTCCACCCCCGCGGTACTTGATGCGTTCCTTCAAGCTTCGCGCAGCGATGTTCTCCACCGTCGTTTGGGAACGTACAATCATTATTGTATGGGAGATGAACAGCGTAAACGTGAACATGCAAAACAGTGCGGAACTGCATTAGAAGTCAAGCGCAATTCATCCACCAAAAGCTGATCAACTTACAGCGCAATGATGACGATCTTCTGCGGGTCGATCACCTCAGAAGAACTGAGCGTGAAACCGAGAAGAGTTCCGAAGGTGTAGGCCGTAAAGACGGCTGTCCCTTCACAAAAGTTGATGAAATACTAGGCAACGTGTGAGACGTGCGAGGCAACCCGCGGAGAAGATCAAAGAGAAATCATACCTTGTGGTTTCTCGCACCGACACATTGACCAATCCCTACGATAAAAGGTCAGCAGGTGATCTAAACTAGCAATGAGAGTGGTCTTACATGGGCAGTGATGGTCGAACTTTAGAACACACTATCAATCAGACGCCGTCAGCAGAAAGATCTCAATCAAGAAAATCTACACTTACAGTCCCACAAGCCCGACAATGGTGAGTACGGTAAGGCTTGACAAAGCCATCCCGATTGCAATACCTATGCTCTGGACGCAGGTAAGGTATGGGCGGCGGTACAAAGGTGAAAGGAGACACAGAGCGCAGTGGAGGTACGGGTGCTGGCTGCGGCAGTGGAGGATGCGATGCTGCTGTCTCATTTGTAGGACTTGCTTCAACGTCGCCAACTGCGACAGGCGCAGTGGGTGGTGGAGATCGATTCGGGTTGGATATCATTCCACGAAGATGGGAGGTCAGTTCTTCGTAGGATGGGCCACCAAGTGTGGCACTATTACTGGGGCTACCACTCTTACAGAGGACGAAGACTGCCGTGGATGTCGAGTACCTTTCTCGACATCCATACTCCCGCCGCCGATTGTGGTTGTTAGAGGCACACTGTCGGTACCAGAGACCGTAGACTCGGCATAACCAGGGAATGGCGGTGGAGGCGGGGGAGGAAGAGTTGGCTGAGGAGTCTTTTGGACATGCTGGGTTTAGATTAACGAAAACAGAATGCATGCAGAAATATGCAGGTCGTACATCTTTGGCAAATCCAGGAGGTGTGATGGTGACAACAAAGTATGCCCATATCATCCAAAGATACAGGACCGCGAATACAGCCAACAACGCGACTTGTTCGTTTACATTAGTCGGAGATGGCAAAATAAAGACGTAACTGAAGCTTACTTCCAACACCTCTGCTCACATAAGTATGTCCTTCATTTCGTAGAATTATCGGTACACAGAGGCGGCCGATGTAGACATATCCTGTATACAGCATAATACATATTGTGAGACCAACAGTGAATTTAAGGGCTATCCATGACTGTGGTTTGTCTAGTCTTTTCGCTTGCTTCTCGCGTGCATTGTATTTGGCTTCCTCTACAACGCGACATATCTGGCTCATTGAGCTGCAGGTTCTTGATTTATGTGATACAAGAGGTTAGGGCGTTAAATGATTAGGGTAAGAGGTCCGATAGTAGGAATGGATGGTGGTGGCAAGGAACCAAAGCTCGAACCAGTGCTTGAAAGTCTATGACTAATATAATTATATTATGAACTTGTCATCAGATCTTATCTAATCGTATCGCCACCTCACCGCAAATTACTAGTTTTCCCCGCGGGAAAGGATTCCCTTGGTTCGTATTCAAGGTGTTCAAGGGGCTGACAAGCCCCAGCGGTTATTCAATCGAGTCCCATAATGTCATATTTTGCTACTACGCAACGCCGCAAGTATGATCGCCAGGTAAATGGGATTGTGAATCCATTCAACAACTACTAAAGGGAGTCCATCGATCGTTTCTTATGGAAATTCCGACTCTACGAATCGAATTTCCAAGTTTCTCCTGCAATTGGCCAACCTCTTCACCGCTTCATCGCCCTGTAGCTGCCATGGTAGATGTAGGTATTGCAAACCAGGTGGGAGCTTTGCAAGACGGTCGAAGGGGATACCATTATCCTCAACGGAGCCATACAGATGTAGGTGGCGAAGAGACAGAGGGAAGAGAGTATTATTGTCCGCGGTCCCCTCTTCTTCCTCTGAGACCCATGAATTCAATGTGCTTATTTGCAACATGAGGTCTTCGAGAGGGCATTGGGAGCGCTGAAGGAATATTCGTAAGCATGATGGGTCGATAGTCCCCTTTAAGTGCAGGGATTTGAGAGAAGGCAGGGTAAGATGATCAAGAACAGCGGTCAAACAGTATATAGAACCCCAATCCTCACGTAAGCTCAGACAACTCAGTCTGGTGTGATGCAACATTGAATATTCATACAGCCCTCCGCCATCACGAAGACTGATTATAGCGGTTTCAACAGTGCGACTGATTGATAGAAGACGGAGTGCTTCCACTGCATGGTTACCTTGCCTTTGGGATGGTATTCCTGCCACAAGAGTTTTCACCTGAGGTGGTGTAACCAAGCCACCATGTATTACATCGGCAGCGAGCACATTTGCGCCACAATAATGCAATCTTTCCAAGGAAGGAAGGCTTTGAAGGAACTGGCCGAGGGCTCGCCCTGCATTATTCCAAGGTTTCGTGGTGTCTTTATGGATGAATAAATACACCTCGGTAAGATTAGACGGTGAAAATAGGTCTATACCCGTCATCGTATCAAGAATTGTATCCCCCATGATCAGGAGCAAGACCTTCCAACGAAAGCAGGTGCTCAGCATGGCAATCTGTAAAGCGAGAGGAAGTCTACTCCATCCAGATTCCCAAATCACTATTGTGAGAGGATGGTTGGCAGAGCGTCGAAGTTGAAGCATGAGGAAGTTCATTGTTGAAGGAGATTTGTAAACAATGGCGACGGTAGACCAAAGTTGGGGGTATCCTATTGCCACCGCTCTCCACAGACGACAGACTTGCGTCACTCTCCATTGGGTGAGCATCGGATGGAAGGAATTGGAACTCGACTTTGGGTTGGAAATACGACTTGGTTCAGATGAAACGTAAAATATTTCACGCAAAATCTCGGGTGGCATGCGGCGGATGGGCTTTAGGACTGTCTTATAGCTGGAAAGTTCCTTATCCAAGTGGTCCTGTCGACGGACAAGCTCCGCAAGATTTTGTTGAAGTTCATAGACCTGGTCAGCGATAGCCTGTTTCTCCAAAGTCTTTCTATCGCGCTCTTGTTCGAGAATCAGGATTTCGAAGTCAAGAGGAGGCTCATTGCTAAGCAATAGTTCTTGAAGCCTGCCATCTGTGGAGGTGTGGTTTGGGGATGGCATTCTGGATACAGATAATTCTTGAAGTTTGTGATAGACGGGAGATCTGACACGGTAATCTGAGGTCGTGGTGGAACTGGAAGAGGCAAATTTTCAGAAAAGGACCAATGACACCGAGTGTCAAATTTGATTTCCGCGTACCGGGAAGATCCCGGCCCGCGATAGGAACCGGCTGAGACGCCACACGGACAGACTGCCTCATCTTACTTACTACTGGCGTATCAAGTAGGTCGTAATAATCTCTAAGGGGAGTACTGGAAAGCATCCCATACGCTCAAGTACTTGAACCCAATCATGAGGAAATCGGGGACTACAAATCGGTGATAATACAGAGAGACAGAAATACCTCCCTCTAGAGCCGCATTTCCATCTCTATGGTTCGTCCATCACTTGTGAGCTCAAACAGCGAAATGAACTCTGCATCAGCCACGGACATACATGATAGCCGTGTCCATGTGCTTTATCGTTAACGCGTTATTTCTGCTATTGGGACCAAGGTTTTCATAAGAACGAACTGCTGTGGAGGAACAGATTTTTCTGGTCCCACTCTTTTCAAGCACGAACATAATCACACTGGGTATATGGTCTCAAAAATATGAAGCGCAGAACACATATTATTACATGGTACAACGTGTTACGAGCGTCTCTGCAGTGTCAATTACTTTTTGCTTACAATCCTCACACTAGCGATGGCCATAGAGTAATGCATAGAAATGCGAAAGAAATTAGTGGGCTTCCGCATCAGGGATAACGTCCACAATATCCAAATCCTTCAGGCACTCTCCTAAGATCTTGACAGCCTTGAGCAAGTCTTCCTTCTCAATCACCAACGGAGGTGCAAACCGAATGCTAAGCAATTGCCTCGTTAGTATCCTTCCCATATCAGAGAGAGATCTAGACTTACATATTCCGGTGGGTAGGCTTCGCCAATACACCTTTACTCTTCAAC
Organism: Chondrostereum purpureum; assembly: GCA_004354395.1. Taxonomy (NCBI): domain Eukaryota; kingdom Fungi; phylum Basidiomycota; class Agaricomycetes; order Agaricales; family Cyphellaceae; genus Chondrostereum; species Chondrostereum purpureum. The sequence continues at coordinate 16,315 of LBLO01000091.1, read as the reverse complement.
AACAGACATAAGTCCCATGCGCTTCTCCCTCTGGTGCTCTTGCTCTCATCGATGACAACAGCGTTCAGTAAACCTCTACCTCGCACCAATGACACCAAAGGAGATTTAAGCGCAGAAACCTCGTCACGGAAGACTTTCCCGAGCTCCATCGCTCTATCAGCGAGGTTCTCCTCGACGAGGACTTCGAGCGCTGTCGTCGCTACGGCACATCCAAGAGGGTTCCCRCCATATGTCGATCCATGCTCGCCAGGCTTGATGGTGAGCATAATGTCCTTGTCGGCGAGAACTGCAGATACGGGGTACACTCCACCGGAGAGAGCCTTTCCAAGTAAGACGATGTCCGGACGAATGTTGTCATAGTGGCAGGCCAGCATTTTCCCCGTTCGACAGAGACCCGTTTGGATTTCATCACAGATCAAGAGRACGTTGTGCTTTTTGCATARCGCGTGTACCCGCGTGAGATACCCATCTTCAGGGACGACAATGCTACAGACACGTTAGATTTCAGACTTGCAACCGAAACAAGAGACCTACCCAGCTTCGCCTTGAATAGGCTCCACTAAAAACGCAGCGACCTCTTTCCCGTGGATCTCCAGAGCCCGCTCGAGGTCATCGTAGTTACCATACCGGATCGTTCGGATTTCTCCATTGCGATCTGCGAATGTAGGTCCGACGTTTGCAAGGTAAGGTCCGAATCCTGTTCTCGACTCCGGGTCTGTGCTCATGCTAACGTCACATCAGTTCAGTAACAAGAACGTCGTTGGATTTAAAGGACACCCATACCTGATAACACCCAATGTCCTTCCGTGGAAGTTATTCTCAACGCTCAGTATGATTGCCTTGCCCTCTGGAACACCCTTCTTCAGATAAGCCCACTTTCTCGCAAGCTTTAGCGAAGTCTCGACAGCCTCTGCTCCAGTATTCATGGGAAGAACCATGTCATAACCGAACAGTGTTGTGATACTCTTCGCAAAGGGCCCGAAAGAGGAGTTATAGAATGCTCGCGAAGATAGGGTCAGTCTTTGAGCCTGGGTGATTAGAGACTGGACGATCTTTGGGTGGCAGTGGCCCTGCAAATAAAAAAGTTAGATGGTTTGTTTGAGGTGAGGCCAATGTAAGGTAAGTCGTTCAGGTTTCTGCTGAACGTATGAGATTTGAATGTTCAACGTATAGTATCGGCAGAGACGTACTGGGATAATGATCATGGCTGTTGATGCTTGCTACGGAGAGGTCGATCCATCGATTTCACTAGGAAAGATGAAGACTTGGTCGCTCCTTAGCCCACAACTACCCATTGATGTATAACGCAGAAAGCGACAGAATCGGCAGAGATGGAAACTAACCTGGTTAACAGCTCTATTCTATTGTAAACATCGATGACATGGGATTTACCAGAAAAACAAACTCACGAATAGGCGGAGAGCATGTCGATATACTCCTTGCCCTCCGGATCCCATACTCTGGGGGGTACCGAGGTGAGTATTAGGCACGGACCCTATCGAATTAGCGGGTACTTACTTTGCACCCTTTCCAGTATCAAAGACGACCGGGAGTGGGTGATAACTGGTCCAATAATCAACAAAGGAACAGAAGTATATCAAGTTCACAGATAATACTTACTTGTGTGCGCCATGCTCCGACTCGAGATGCATAATCTCAGCAGAAGAATACTTCGCTGGTGTCTTTCCGTTCACTTTCGACATGGTGCGATGGTAAATGGACGATGGTGGTAGAAAGTAAAGTAGGTGCTTGTTTCAGTTGTGACTGGGATTTTCGTCCTTCGAGTTATTTATACTCCGGGTCAAAGTTCCGATTTCGTTCCGATCGACCACTCAGGGCAGCTCCGGACTTCCTTTTATATCGATTCTTGAACAAGTCCGTCCTGTGGTGTGTGCTCCGCCCGCAACATTACGTGGCGCTTGGGGCGAAACGCAGGCTCCGATGGGTACTATGTCCAAGCGCATGGAGCTACTACAAATAAAACATGCAGACTTATTGCCACGTCTCTTCCCATTAGCAGACATCGGAAATGAGTGTAGAAAATAAGCAAAACTTTCTAGAAAATGTGGGGTAATTTGTAATACGATAATCACCCTTTCCTCATTCGTTGCGTCGGTACGCTTCGGTACGTCACTGGAGAGAAATCTTTCACAAACTCTGCATCGATGAACTCCGCATTTTTGGGACAAAAGATCGCGATTCAAGTTGGCACTGGCATGAAAGTATCTTATTAGGCAACTGTATTATAACTTTCAGGCTCTATGTCTGTTGTAGCTTCGAACACCTCCGACGTAACCGAATCTCTGCTTCATTGTACGGTCTTATAGGAATCACGCTCCCTGCTCTACGGAGATTGTCCGTTGTCGGTTTCTCTACCTTTCCCATCTGACCTGTTAGCCAAACAGCCTGGAGTGCCCCGATACCGTCGATATCATTGTCATGTCTGCTATGCATTATAATTGGCAACGCAAGCAGCAATAGAGTGAAAGAGGCAAAGAACCCCGAGGTCACCTGAAAAATAAGCAATGCAGTTAGTGCACCAAAGAAGGGAAAATATATAGAACCTTACCGAGGTGAAACTCAGCTACAAGCAACCAAACCGTCTTTGTGAGAAGCGCAAAGTCCGGAGGCAGGTCCATAACAAACGTACCTTCAGTCGTGATACTATCGCGGGGAGGTAAGCGATTTCTTCGGTCTCTACACGCGGGGTCTTGTCCAGAGGAGGAGGACTGCTCCCCGTGTTCGACGCAGTGAAGTTATTCGACTCAATATTCATTGCTGATAACACTTAATCCTCTAATTTTGCGATGGTAGGAAAAAAATACATACTTGACCAAATAGATCCAGCAATGATCCCCGACAGGGCCATTTCTAATTCATGAAGGGTGGCGTTCTGAGCAATATCTCTAAATGGCCCACTAAAGTCGCTCGCAGGGTGAAAACCGAGATAGTTCATCAGATACCTAAGAAACAAGTCAGGGCATGCGGTAGGCATTGAAAGAAAGACGCACACTTCAATGGCAGTGAATGTTTTGGAGCCTGAATTATAGGCGTTTGTGCAACTTAAGAAGCGGGGCCACTGCGGAAGTTGTCAGTTGTGAAGCTATACAAAGGTCAGATCGCTAACCGACATAAGCACTAATAAATTCCTCTGCATTCGAACTGTTCCCGACAGTTGGTAACTCACCCCCTCGCCATTTCTGCCATGATGATGATTCCTTCCTGGGCGATGGTGTTATGTCCTGTACAACCATGTTCTGCGTATCGACTACAGCGGAATGCTGGTTGAGTTGCATCGTACATCCCACTATTTGAAGCTGTGTTACGTATTTGCGGACGCTTGCTGTCCCATTGCGATCGTAATCTAAAATGACCAGGATTGGCTGTCAGATTTGGAAGCGTACATAAAGTCACTCACAGGACATAGAATTATTCGAGATGTCCACCATTGATTGTGGCGAGGCGAAGCCAGAGGAATCCACGAAACCGGATTGTTCTGGGGTGATGATAAGGATTGATTTCTCTAAGTCATCGCTGCCTTGCGTTAATTCTGCAAGGATCCCAAAGGGCGCTGTGGACCCAACTCTTAGCTTTATTCCGGACGTCACAGAATAGTACGAAAACCCACGTAGGTCGCCCCTCAAGTTTGTCAAGAGAGACCTTTCCACTTTACTCCCCAAAACCTCTACAGGTNGGTCTATATGCTGAAACAGTACGTATTCTGTATTCCAGTCCGCCCCAGTGATTATAGTCTCTATTTCGGGGATATATCCGCAGGTGACATTGAAGTAGAGGGCAGGCACAGTAATGTTCCCAGGTGCATAATGTTCGGGATCAATGATATGATATAAAGTACCGTTTGCAAGGGATATTCCCGGGGTGCTGATTTCATCCAGAGAGCGTAGAAGAGCACCACTATTAGCAGGAAATCCTCTGGAGCTTTAATGATGTTAGTGTTTCAGCTAATCAAGATAACAGTATATATCTTACATCAGGACTGGTATGCTAACAGGATACAAAGTCAGAACCGTGATTTTTGTGCAAAAAAGACAGGTAACGTACTCCCATAGTGCTATGCTGCCATAGTCGCGCAGGCCATATGTTGTCAATGGGACTGCATCAACCTCTATGGACTGTTCCAACGAGAATAAAGAGGGCGTGGTGACGTGGATAATAGCAATACAACTCAGATATAGAGCCGCTGTAATAATGGGCCAAAGAGAAGATTGCTCTGAGAATTGCCTCCAAATCGTCAATGCTGCAGAACCCAATCCCGACCAGGCGGCGTCGATGTCATGAATCATGGTGAGTGTTGTCGCTTTGGTTACAACATATTTGGCATTCAGAAGTTGAACCGTCAAAACCATCAGAGTGGTATAAACCTACCACACCGTTAGAATAAATTGATAAAATGAGCCTTGGAACGATTACCGTAGCGAAAGTTTGGAGGGACACGACGATGACGATGGAGGCCCTGCTGGTTTGGATCCCTAATGGAACGTGAACCTTCTTTTCGATTCCAAACCTCCACAAGGCTAGGAGGATAAGGTGAACAACGACAAGAAAGGTATGCAAAGCTGCACAAGACCCTCGGAGTAATTGATGCTCGTATGAGCTACCACCAAGGGGTTGATGGACGGTCGGCAGAGTGGATGGAAATGGATCCTTAGGCATCAANCCATCTGTAGATCGCGGTGTCAATGGCTCATCGGTGTTGTGAGACAGGGATTTCTCTGAATCGTCGAGGTCGCGGGACGGTTGCGGTGCATAAGGATCGACTACTGGCATAGAGATTCTCGGGTGCGTTGGCGGAGAGAAATGGCCACCCGATGTGCTCTTGGGATTCAGAGTACTTGAAAAATGAGGAGTTGTAGGACTATCCGTCGAGAGAACTTTCTCTGGTTCGCTGACGTTGCCGAATTGATTAGGTCGTTCATAGGGAGGCATTATTGTTGAAAGGAGTGGTAATGGATACTGCAAATTGCAGAGTGAGTACACAAAGAGGAAGAGGAAAGGAAGAGTAATGCATCCGACAGTGTAGTTAGCTTCGATATCCGGATAGCAGAAGCGATGGGGCCAAACAACCGATGTAATCTCAAATTTCAATGTTAAGTAGGCCATTGGTAGCCTGGCCAGGTGTTATTTGCTCCGGCTATACATGGGGTCTCTAGCACTGAGCTTATTTCTCACGACTGTGTCCACAAAGCTTAAGGGGTGCTCAATTCTAAGCAGGGCAACTCGATTTGGACAGTGTTCGGCAAGCGGGAAGCAGTTTGACTAATTCCGATGATCTTTAGTGTTCTGGACTTTGACATGGTCTGAAGCCCTTCCTCTATGCAAAGGCTGTAACACTGAAATCTCCTCGAATATGCCTTGCTGTAGATACCAAAAACAATAAATATATGCATTATAGAGCCAGCAGGACAAGGTCAACATTTTCTGGATCAGCCGTGGTGTGCTCTTTACCGAGCGACTATTCTGGGGAAACGGTCGTCCTAATTTGGTTTTCTTCCTTCGTGCCCCAGTGCCCCAGTGCCCTGCTTAGAATTGAGCACCCCTTTATAAGAACAGTGTTGGCCGGTCACTGGTTTTGAGAACGGTCTTCAATCCCCACCTATACCAAGCGAAAGGCGACGGCTCTTGCTAGTCACAACCAAACGTATCCACCCCGGAGCACAAGGATAAGTCTTGCTGTATTGTCATAATTAAACATTATATGTCACCTTTGCCTGAAAATATCGAGCCCATCTACAAGAACAGTCATTGCGATTGAACCCGACAGTATTAGCAGCATTGGCAGGAGATGGAAGAGATTCAAACGGACCATCTTATGCAAATATTAATGATATATAACTGTCTCGATGGCGGATACATTCAACCAAATTTTAACTTCATCGGTGGCCAGACGTGTACTCGGGCGGCCAAGACATAATTTATGGACAACCGTTTTGGATCGTGTGAAACTGACCCAGGTCCGTGTTCTAGACCGGACCTCCAATCGCCCCCGATTGCAGAATGTGACAGTGAACGTTCTTGTCTTCTCTGTACTATAATATGTGCACTGAGCCCTGAGCCCTGAGATGATTGTCTTACAGGGTTTCAAGTTCATGGGACCAAGTAGCGAGTGCTATGTAGCCAACTTAGTACGACAAGTATCCGAGATCTCGGAACGTCAGCTCATTCCTTATGAGTATTTTCTGATATTAGCATTGAGCAGACCAAGCATACTCCACACACACCATTCCTGTATACATATCATAAACCCCATACCAAAGCCTCTACATTTATTGTTGCAACGTTGAACATCTGCGTCGTAGCTTCATCTCTGCCTCATTGTAAGGTCGTATTGGGATCACACTCCCTGCTCTACGCAGGTTATCTGTTGTTGGTTTTTCAACTTTCCCCATCTGACCCGTCAACCAGACAGCCTGAAGCGCCCCAATACCATCAATATCATTGTCATTCTTGCTGTGCATTATGATGGGCAACGCGAGCAGAAGGATAGTGAGTGAAGCGAGGAATCCGGAGAAGACCTAGTAATACAATATGAGGGCCTCAAACGAGAGGTGCATAGAGATGAATAGCTTACGGATGTCAAGCTGAGCTGCATGTAACAGAACAAAAAATGTCACTGTCAACCACAAGAGCAAACTATCAATGAACACACCTTGAGTCGGGATACTATGACAGGCAAGTGGGCAATCTCTTCCGTACTGACACGGGGAGTTGTGTGCAAGGCTGGGGGGCTATCAGCAGCGGTGTTCGACGCCGTAAAGTTATTGGACTCGATGTTCATGGCTGATGGCAGTCAGGCTTCAGGATTTGAGACCGTTATACAGAACTTGAACTTACTTGACCAGACAGAGCCAGCTATGATGCCGGATAAGGCCGTCTCTAGCTCGTGAAGGGTAGCATTTTCTGGAATGTCTCGGAATGGGCCGGTAAAGTCACTAGCAGGGTGAAATCCGAGATAGTTCATGAGATACCTGGGATCAGTTAGAGCGTGCCATCGCTATCTCAGAGAGAGGGAGAGCCGAACGCACACTTCAATTGCACTGAACGTCTTTGCACCCGAATTATATGCGTCTGTACAAGTCAAGAAGTCTGTCCACTGTAGACGTCGTCAGCTCAGAAGGTGCTCAAAGTCCGCATCTTCAACTAACATGTTCACGGATGAATTCTTCGGCATTCGAGCCGTTCCCAGCATTCAGTAGCTGATCTCCTCCCCATTTCTGCCATGTCGATGTTTCCTTCCTTGGCGAAGGTTCAATATCTTGTACGACCATGTTCTGTGTATCTATTACAGCGGAGCGCTTGTCGAGCTTCATCGTGCAGCCTACTATTTGAAGTTGGGTAACATATTTGCGGATAGTTGACCCGTTTGATGCACGATCGTAATCTAAAATAGAAAGAGTGTAAGCAGAGTGGAGACCTTCTCGGACTGGGACCTACAGCAACGCAAATATACTCACAAGTCATTGGATGGCTCGAGATGTTCACCATGGACTGTGGTGCGGCCAGGCCTGAGGAATCCACAAAAGCTGACTGTGCCGGCGTCATAACAAGGAAGGAATTGATCAAAGATTTACTGCTATATGCAACTTCGCCTATGATTCCAAACGGTGCTAAGACATCCACGTCAACTCGTCTTTAGAATTCACATGATAGAGCAACTCACACATATCACCAGTGTAGTCCATCAGCGGAGACCTTTCTAAAGTCATACCCGAAACCTGCAAAGGAGGATCTATGTGTTGGAATAGGTGGTAATCATAATTATACTGTGTCCCAGTCATTATAGTTTCTATCTTAGGGATGTACCCGCAGGTAACGTTGAAGTAGAGGGCGGAAACACTCATATTCCCAGGCGCATAATCTTCAGGATCGATGATGTTGTACAGAGTGCCATTGGCAAGCGATATTCCGGGAGTGCTGACTTCGTCTAGAGAGCGCAGGAGAGTACCACTATTGGCAGGAAACCCTCTAGCACTGAGTACATAGAATGAGGGTCAAGATGTCAGCAAATTAGTGGAGAATAAGTGAGAACATACATAAGGAGAGGGATACTAAAAAGGATACAGTGTGAGAATTGCCTGCGGAAAAGGCAAATTGACGTACTTGAACACCATTATACTGCCGTAGTCTCGCAGTCCATAAGTGGTCAAAGAGACCTGGTCGATTTCGACGGACTGTTCCAGCGAGAACAAAGACGGCGTGGTAACATGAATAATTGCAATGCAGCCCAAATAGAAAGCGGCTGTGATGATTGGCCAAAGCGAGGAGTGCTCCGTGAATTGTCTCCAGATCGTCAACACGGCAGACCCCAGTCCAGACCAGGCAGAATCGATGTCATGAATCATAGTGAGTGTGGTGGCCTTGGTGACAACATATTTAGCATTCAGAAGTTGCACTGTTAAAACCATCAGGGTGGTATACACCTGGAACAACCTCGTTTAAAGCAGTAATTTTGCTACTTGAATCTATGTGCACATACCGTAGCGAAAGTTTGGAGGGACACGACGATGACGATGGAGGCCCGGCTAGTTTGGATCCCCAACGGAACATGGACCTTTTTTTCGATGCCATACTTCCACAAACCAAGGAGGACAAGGTGGATGATAACTAGAAAGGTATGTAGAGCCGCACAAGACCCTCGAAGTAGCTGATGCTCATAAGAGCTACCACCAAGGGGTTGATTCACTATTGGGGGGGATGTAAAAGGATTTTTAGCCATCAACCCATCTGAGGATCGTGGCGTCGACGGCTCATCGTTGGTGTAAGAACTGGGAGAATAGTGTTTTTCCGGGTCATCGAGGTCATGGTATGGTCGTGGTGCCTGTGGATCGAACACTGGTACATTAATCCACGGTCTTTGGGGCGGAGAAAAATGCATATTGGATGTACTGTTGCGGTTCGGAGCGTTTGCGAAATGGGGAGTGGTAGGACTGTCCGTGGAAAGAACCTTTTCCGGTTCGCTGACGCTACTGAACTGACGGCCGCGCTCAGAGGNCGACATGCTTGCTATTCGAGCGGGACGTGTTGAGTGGACACGAAAGTCCTCGACAGGATGGAAAAGAAAGGAAGGACAATGTTGCGCAGTGTTCAACGATGCACTAAGCTTCGATGCTCGGATAACAGAAGCGAGGGAGACAACCAACAAATTGAGTTTCAGAAGCTGGGGTCAAGACTTTCAAATGTTGGTCTCGTGTAAGGAACGAAAGTACTCAGTATTATAATCGAAACACATTTCCGAGAGAGGACAACTACCTAGGGCGATTTGAACCGGCCTGTAGGTTGCAGCGACTACTGTGATCTCGGTAGGCGTCCTTGAGCCAAGAGACAGCCAACGGCAATCAACGATTTGAAATGTTTACAGCCACGACTGCCAATGCCGATGCAAAGGAACTGGGCGATTAAGAATTGGAACACCTTTGATGAAAGAATGATGTCTTAATCTATTGCATACGACTACAACTTTACGAGACGGAGTACAGTAAGTGCAATACAAGGGAGCTCGAGGTAGTCCAAACAATAGTAGAGGGTAACCGCAAAGCAAAATGAGCCTATTTACCTTGAAGGAAACCCGCTGTGATTCATCGAAGGCATTGGCCGACTCCAGAAGAGACAATACGAGAGGAATATCGGACCAGTTGGGAAGACTAGCATAGCGAGCTATCGTTCTGGATAGAGAAGTTGATTAGACCTTGTGAACACGGTGCGCAACAGGAAAAGGAGAAAATAATCAGAATTTCAAGGTCTCGACATGATGGTTAAGACAGGGATAACTGAAATTAATGGATATCGTCATGGGAAAAGCAGCTCGTGGGCTTCAAAACAGTGGAAACGAGCTGACACTTACTTGAGCTTGGGGATAGTACAGGGATATAAAGCGCGTGTCCTAAAAAAACGAATTAGCTTGAGACTTGATAGAAATATTTTTCAGAGGGAGGATGATCATATGTAAAAATATATATCACGTAGAGGCCATGAAGACCAAGTATCAAGATTTTCAGTGTGATTGATTGTTTGAATAATCATGAAGTGAAGATAATAAAAGAAGGTATGCAGATGACAAGACATACCATAAACCGGAAAATGATTGAAGTCAGATTACTGGGATTCGCGCATAGTACTTAGGAGCAAGTTTCCGGTCGATAGAAGGACTTCATCAAGACAACGAAAGAAGTAGTGAGGGAGCAAGGAAAGAACGTGAAGCCACAAACCAGGGGAGTTTATTTTCGTTCAGTCGCTGAGGTAAGCAAAGTTTGTCATTATTAGTGCATTGTGGCGTTCAAGACCGCAACCTCAATATTTTGCACCTAGTGGGAACACTCCCGCGAAAAATTTGGGCAATATTTATGATCAAGAAAGGGAGTCGTTGCGTGTTAGGACCATAATACAGACATGCCAAGAGAAGAATAAATAGTATACAGAAATTAGGACAATTCTAAGCTCTAATTCGCCATCCGTCACCTTTCCTTCCGACTCGACCAACTCCACCAAAGCCCTCCTTCACCACTAGCCACATTCCTGTGCTGCATAGTACATCCTTGAGCTCTTCCGCCGCAAGGGTGAGAGCTGCCAGAATTTGTGAGATTAGTTCGAACGAGAAGAACATTACAACTTACCACCAGGTCCACGCTCGTCACCCTTCTTTCTCAATAACACTGCACCGTCACCCCCCTTCTCAAACTCAACATCTGGTAATGGGTATGGGACCTTTAGCATGCCGACAACTTTGGGGTGATGTGGCGTGGGTGACAGCGATCCCAACTTCAGCCGCACGCCTTCCTTGCCTCCAAACAACTTCTTTACCTTGACCACACACGACCACGGTGTCTCAGAATCCTCTGGGTCACTATCCTCTCCACTATCATACCCAGCATGGTCTTCGGAGTGTGATTGCTGAGAGGTGCTCGCGAGACTTAACCTCTTGCTCAGCCTCCTCTTGTCATCTTCCCCGATAGACAAGCTAACCCTCGACCGGCTCTTACTCCCTTCCCGTTTGTCTCCGGTAGCCACATATGAGCTCCGTCTCGAGCTGCGTGCACTAGCGTCCTTCTTTGCGATCTTGCTCGATTTCTTCTTCTTTCCCCTCTTCCATTCGATCCGTACCTCGACCTGGCTCATGCCGGTCCCAGTCCCATCGGCGTCCTTGCCATTAAATCGCGTCTTTGGTAGGGTAACTTGGATACCGAGAACAGACGCGGATGAGTCGAGGAAGTCAGGTTTCAACCAGCGTTTGACTATCCATACATACATCGCTGGACCCTTGGGCATTCTATACGGCTGTCCAATGGAAACTTCAGCTACAACAAAGAGAATGAGCGATGGAACAGAAGGAAATGTCGAGAGCCTGATATACCTGCTGTTTTCTCACCCATCGCGAAGGCAGCGGGAAACGGGAAGGGAAGGAGAGAGTTGAGAGTGGGTTGGATACCCAGTGTTGGTGGCAGAACAATTTCTCTGGGACCGAAATTGGCAGACGTTGGTGTCGAAACCTGGGGTAATGGCTGCTCACCAGGTCCTGGTGGGGAGTTGGTGAGCGGTCCCGCCGTCAGGCTCTCTGTCGACGGCGGGGCGTTCGCAGGAGATGCAGAGCGGTCCCGTTTCGCCGACCAATTCCCGATAGAAGCTGAGAGACGCTTCGTTGGAGACGACGCTCGTGGTGTGGCAAGAAGTCCCGGCGACCGTGGGGTGGGGGTCGTATTAGACGTCACTTTGGCTAGAATAGACGACTGTGTAATCGTGGGAGTTTTCGAAGACGAGGAGAACATCTTTCCAAAAATGTTCCGCTTTGAGGGTGGCGCGGATGGCACCGAGGATTCTACTGCTGTTGGGCCTGTTCCCAGGCCAGCGGAGGATACACTGACCACGGAAGAATCGGGAGTTACGTGCTTGGCCGCAATTGGGGTTTCGGGCCGTCCAGCAGACGACGTAGGACGGTTGAAAATCGCAGAGCTACGACTAGACAGCGTGCTTGCTTGCTTGCGCACAACGCGGGATCCAGGCTGACCCTCCAAGCTTGTGCGCGTCGAAGTAGAAAGGAAAACAGATGCAGTAGCTGGGGGAACAATTGCATTACCGTCCTTGTCTTTCAGGGCCCACACCTCGATACATTCGAGGACAGCTAGATCGACCATCTCAAGACCCTTTTTAGCAAACTTTGCGATCTTAGCATCGGTTCCCGCGTCCACAATGGTGTTAGTGAGTACATTATGGGCCTGGAGGTTATAGAGAGGGATAATTGCGCGTCGGCCACTAGCTGATGAAGCTGTGGATGCTATCGAAGAGAATGAGGCGGTCGACGCGCCATAACTAACCGACGATGGTGCCTGCGAACTTGCTGCGCCAACAGAGTATGTAGAGACCTCTGAAGTGGTCCTTGAAAGTGCATTTGTTCCTGGATCTTCCTCGCGAAATTCTGACCGGGAAGGAGTCTGTTGACTGGGATCTCCGTCAAGCGACTGACGGGGAGTTGCTGCGGTCTGCTGTCCTGGAGCTCGTGAGTGTGGGGGTACAAGTTGAACTTGCAAATTCAAAGGATGATTATTTTTGGCAGGTGGTGGCCGCACAAAGATAAATGTCTATCAGGACAGATACTCCATAAGTTAATGAATGGGAAGTTGGTAGAACAATGAACTTACCTCGTTTGCACCCTTTTCTTTCTTTTTCTTTGATTTACCATCTTCGTGCTCTTGCTCTTCTTCTTCATCGTTCTCTATTTTTTCAACTGCCAAGTGAGAAGGTTTAGTCTTGCGCGATCCCGAATCGTCATTACTATTGATCTGAAGTGCYGAAGGAAGGAAGGAATTAAAAGACGAGAACATCGTAGACACAATCCCAGTCCAAGCAATAAGTCTTCCAGCGGAGCGTTAGCCAACAGCAACTATAGTGATGATAGTAGTGATGAGAAACATGTAAGAGGTTTCAATACATCATCGCCGAGCTAACTTTATAGAAGATTGCATAAGCGAACTTGACTACCAATACSCTTCCGAATCCGGATACGGGAACGGACACGGGCGCATGTTTTACGAGATAGTAATTTTCGGTGACAATTCATGTACGATAATCATATGTATATTCCTCAATACTTCCAGAGTCTAAGGCCAATTTTTCGGTCTGACTTGCTGGCAACATAATTTCTGAGTTCCTTCTGGAGCTATCAGATGCTCATTGAACCTAAAATACGGCCGTCGTACTTACGTAGCATCATGGGATGACGATGAAAGAATTGAAGAGGCTAAGTAGTCAGTGGAAGTGGTCATTGTCGGCGTAGGGGTTCTGAGGTTTCTGACCAACAAAAACGTGCGGATCTCCTGCGGAGTCATCAGGGTGACCTCTGCCATACGATGTGCAGACGCAATAAGTTCTAGAGGATACAATATGGAAGGGACAGGCATCTGGTTGGCGTAAGCTTCAGCCGAGTCGGTCCTGATGCAAATCTGATACGGCCACAGGCGCCATAGGAGCATGTGCGCCACAAGTATTTCACCTAGCTCGATCAGTTAATGTGCATTTTTTGTAGAAATCCTCTCCTGTTTCATTTCTGATACAACATCGCCCAGTGAATGATTGAACCCTGCCAGCGGGAGTGGGTCCACTTCATGACATCACATGACTTATTGGCTTTTTTATGAAATTCCTTCGTCTGACCCAAACAAATTTCAAACCCTGATTTAAACACCTGCTAATCACTCTGATAAAATTATTTTACCACGATGGTACTGTCATAACCAGCCTCAATATCCTGATGTGCCGATAAGTAATTGTGGCTACACGCCGACGGAGGGTGAGGACGAAGTAAGTTACCCCGGGACTTTGACTTTCGATCGTGAGTCAGAGAGCTGAGATCACAAACACTTGATCGTCATCACGATGACAGTGGAAACGTTCAATCTCGAGGCATACAAAATACCTGGCTCGCAGACGTCGTACTACATACCTGACTTTGTTACCCCTGATGAAGAAACATATATCATACGAAAGGTKCTGTGTCTCTTGGAAATCACCTAAACTAAAARGTCTCAACCTACGGCAACAGATCAAAGAAACGCCGCAACCAAAGTGGAAAAMCCTGGCAAACCGACGGTACGTGGGCGTTTTATGTCAATAGCCATTTCTCTGAACATATGATAGTCTGCAGCTATGTGGTGGGACACCATATCGTATCTGCTCGGGATTTATATTCATCAAGCCGTCTTAGGAGGAGAACTGTCGTCCAAAAACACCTTAGTTTCCCAACCTATGCCCAAATATCTTGATACTTAGTGCTTTGTTGTCTACATTTTTACTTATTTGAGCGCACCTCACATCCTGGATTTACCAGCCCAGATGTAATTCTACGAGTCAAGGAGACAGGCGCGTTCGTGTGCTCTCCTCACGGTGGTCCGAACCATGTCATACTCAACGAGGTATGCTCGTTATTCGTCTCGTAGATAGAGGTTCGTCGACTTAAAAATCGAAGTATTCTCCTGGTCAAGGTATTATGGTATGTCCAGACCTATTACTTCCTCACAACCTTGTTACCGATCCTGCCATGCAGCCCCACGAAGATGGACCCGCATACCATCCTGTCGTTACTACAATATCTCTGGGATCACATGCGATATTTCATTACTACCGCTATAAACCGGACACAGATGACAGAGTCCTTGACTCTGCGCCTATCCTCTCCGTATTGCTTGAACCAAGGAGCGCTGTCATTACCACGGACATACTATACACAGAGCACCTGCATGGGTTTGTATCAGTAATCGGATTTCATCCATTGTTTAGTAACTCACAGAAATAACCGTAGGATCGATGGCGTGGCTGAGGACCATCTATATCCAGGAACCCCTCCAACTGTGCTTGTGGACGGAGAACACCGAGCGCTCGCGAATTGGCGATTACTTTCATCGCCAGACACCAATAANGTTGTGGCAGAAGGGGGATTATTGAAAAGAGACGTAAGATACAGTTTAACATGCCGAGATGTAGCAAAGGTTATGAGAGTGAACTCACTCCTACGCAAGTAGGAGGTACTTCAGTGTTCAAACTGATGTGCAGACATACGTCTATCTGTTTGAGTCTGATAAACAGCACCCTGATCCCAGGCCTCCCGGATCTTGACGCACACAAAACTCCCGCCCCNGTCGCCATCGCCCTCTTCCCAATAAAATATCCGCTTGATGCCAGCCCATTCGCACCACTGGATACTACATGAAGAGAGTCAGCCTGGAACGTGCAGAAACGGGAATCATACCATCTCCAACAAGGCTTAGCGCATCTAACCCCCTTTTTTGTCATCCGTACAACGTATAGATCAGCGCCGTTCATCTTCGGAAATCGATGTCTAAGGGACAACGGTTCTTGTCTCAACAGACGTGGAGACTTCTGCTAATACGATGAGGATACTAAGGTTGCCTTGGAATGTTCAAATAATACTTACCGGCTCATTATAAGTTTTCGGTGGGTTCACTACTCTTTTGTTACCGCTTCCCCTTTCGTTCTCTTCCCATGTCCCATCACGCAAACTCCCTGTATGTTCTCCTCGCACATGCTTAAGATTAGACCCGTGAAAGACGCTGTGACGGGTCAGCCGCAGAGAAAGATCGTTGTCGTTGGTTTTGTCGTCCTTGACCTCGTAAAGGGCTGTCTGGTTTAGAGAGGCCACATAACTCTTTCTCCGGTTTTTCCTGGCACATTCTAACCTGCTGCTTGAAAGTAGGCTGTTTGAAACCAGACAAATTGAAGATAGCGTGCATTTCCGCATGCATGGACACCGACTTCCCGACCGAATTCATTGCTCCTTCGTCGTAGCCAGTGCGCTGGTGATTATAACCCGTTGAAAGAACCTTTCCCCCTTTGACGATAACTGCACCCAGTGTGAACAGCATGGTAGACTGATTGGGAAAAACCTCAGCACTCAATGGTGATCCTTAGGTGGCCTTAATTACCTTGGATGCTGCCTCCAAACAGTGCGAGAGATAAGTCTGCGACTTATTATTCAT
This sequence comes from Chondrostereum purpureum, assembly GCA_004354395.1. Taxonomy (NCBI): domain Eukaryota; kingdom Fungi; phylum Basidiomycota; class Agaricomycetes; order Agaricales; family Cyphellaceae; genus Chondrostereum; species Chondrostereum purpureum. Next base: position 317 of record LBLO01000091.1, on the reverse strand, counting down.
GGTGGCTATTGAAGATCTTGTTTAATGTATTGAAAGAATGAAGTAAACAAATCCTATGTTTCACCTTGTTTGAGACTTTGGTGCGAGAGTTTGAGCCTTTGGTGCGAGAGTTTGAGCAAATGCTGCAAGAGGATATATTCGGCTGGTGGATGAGCGTTCTGACAAGGTAGCTAGTGTAGATAGCACACTATGTGTGCGCTCGAGGAATGTAATAAATTAGCACTGAATTTATTACAGCAATGAAACCAAATTCATTTCTAATGAGAGATGGTGTTTGCGGGGAAGGCAGACAGCGCCGCTTCGCGGCGGGGCACGTG